>JAJIBD010004214.1:0-120670 GCA_021461705.1 Cryptotis parvus | reverse complement strand
CCTGAAGACCCATGGATTAGAGTTGAATATCCTGACATACACTTTTAAATATAAGATCATTTAATCTTCAATAAAGGAAAAAATATGAAGTGGCGCAAGGAAGGAAAACCTCTTCAACAAGTTTAGCGCTGGGAAAACTGAACAGCTACAAATAAAAATGAATTCTAACCACTTTCTGCTATGCACAAAAATTTTTGGTAACATTCATTAAAGATAACAGCATGAGACATGTTTCCATAATATGAACATCTTCCAGAAAAGGCAATGGAGAAGATTATCCAGGACTTCTACTCAAATCTCTTTGATAGCCACATCCAACTGCCCACATACCAAATTCCACAGGATGGATATGTCATTCCCAACGTTCTCCATTCTGAAATCCGACATGCCATCTCATCGGTAAAGAAGGGAACAGCACCAGGCCCAGACAAAGTCAGACCCGAACATCTGAAGAATCTGCCGTCGGTACTCATCAATACACTAGCTCGGCTCTTCACACGCTACCTATCCGAATGCAAGGTGCCCTCCCCAATGGAAAACCAGCAGGACAGTTCTACTGTTCAAAGAAGGGAGACATTCACGACATCGGCAACTATCGCCCCAAATGCCTGTTGTCTGTCATCTACAAGCTGTTTACACGAGTCATCCTGAACAGGATTAGCAGAACACTAGATAAAGGACAACCATGCGAGCAAGCAGGTTTCCGGAAAGGATTCAGCACAATCGACCATATCCACACAGTAACCAAGCTCATTGAGGTTTGTAGGGAGTACAAGATGCCACTCTGTCTCACGTTCATTGATTTACAGAAAGCCTTTGATTCTGTGGAGACTGAAGCAGTCATCGAAGCCCTAGTCAAACAGGGTGTTCAAACCCAATACATCAAGATCCTTCGTGAGCTGTATTACGGATTCACCACCAGGATCTCACCATTCTACAAAGAAGTGATCATTAATGTAAAAAGAGGGGTTCGACAGGGTGATACCATCTCACCAAAAACTCTTCAGTGCCACCCTCGAGAACATCATGAGACAATTAGAATGGGAAGGAATGGGAGTGAAGATAGATGGTCGGTAACTACACCACCTCTGCTTTGCTGATGACATCGTTCTAATAACACCAAACATTAGCCAAGCGGCACAAATGCTGGCTGACTTTGACCGAGAATGTGGAAAGGTAGGTCTACAGCTGAATCTGAAGAAAACTATGTTCATGTGAGAAATGAACTAGTTCCAGAGGCCCCATTCACTCTCAATGGAACAAACATCTCTGAATGCAGCAGTTATGTGTACCTAGGTCAAGAAGTCAACATGATGAACTACCTAAAACCTGAGCTGCGCCAGGAGGAAAGAGAGCGGCATGGAATGCCTTCAAAGGCATCGAAGAAATAGCTAAAAGGACAAAGAACCTCCGGCTCCGGGCACATCTCTTCGACTCCACCGTTCTCCCTGCATTAACATACGCCTCAGAGACCTGGGCCCTATGAAAGCAGGATGAGAATGCTATTCGGGTCTCCCAGAGAGGCATCGAAAGAGCTATGCTTGGAATATCAACGTCTCACTCAAGTGAGAGAAGGAATCCGGAATTCTGACCTCCGTCACTATTCCAGAATCAGGGACGCTGTCTCGTTTGCCAAGGCATCGAAAATCAGATGGGTTGGACATGTAATGCGATTTGGAGACAACCGCTGGACTAGAGCCGTTACAGACTGGATCCCATGGGATGTCAAAAGATCACGTGGCCGCCCACCTACAAGATGGTCAGACTTCCTTGTTAAGACCCTGAAGGAATGGTTTGAGGCTCTTCATATTCCTGAATCAACCAGATGCCATTGGGCTACATTGGCACGTGATTGGGTCCAATGGAAATGTTACTGGCGCCCGCTCGAGCAAATCGATGAATAACGGGATTCAAGTGATCAAGTGATCAAAGTGATATGAAACTAAGAAGGTTTTGCACCTCAGAAATGATACTTAAGACACAAATACAGCCAACCAATGGAAAAAATTATTTACCAAATACTCATCTAATAAAGAATTATATAATAAACTGGTAGAACTGTACAAGAAAAAAAACCCTAGCCTATAAAAAAATTGGGTAGAAAAAATGAACAGAAACTTCCTCAAATAAGAAATTCAAATAGCCAAAAGGCATATGGAAAAAATGCTCTACATCAGTAATCACCAGGGAGAAACAAATCAAAACAACAATGTGATATTATCTCACAGCACAGAGACTGGCATATATTCAAAAGAACAAGGACAACCAGTGCTGGCACAGATGCAGGGATGTAATTAGGAATGCTGATATGACCCAGCCTTTTTTGAAAACAATATGGACATTCCTCAAAAACTAGAAACTTAGCTCCATATTAACCCAGCAATAGTATTTCTGGAAATATACCCAGAGGGTCCAAAATCACAACAGAAACATCATCTGAACTTCTGTGTACATTGCAGAACTATTACAGTTGCCAGGATCTGGAGACAACCCAAGTTCCGAGAACATGACATAGAATCTATGGTACATCTACACAATGGAACACTTTGAAGTCACTACGAAAAATGAAGTTTTGAAATTTCCTTATAAATGGATAAATATAGAGAGTATCACTTGCATCACTTGTCTTGTACCACTTGTCTTCCCATTGTTCATTGATTTGTTTGAGCAGGCATGTACTGATGTAGCCCAAGGGCATCTGTTTGCTCCAGGAACACAAAGAGTCTCAAACCATTCTTTCAGGTCATGGGAATGAGGTCTATATTTGTTACTGGGTTTTGGTATATCAACTACCACATGAGTAGCTTGCCAGCTCTGCCATAGGTGTGGTATTCTCTTGGTAGTAGGCTCTCAGTTCATGCATTTACTGATGAAACTCATTGGGGAGAGATTGGCTTTTCTCTTGGGTGGAGCTCTGAAGAGCTGGGGAGTCTGGATGTTGAACATGGCGGCCCTCATAGTGTGGGGGTTCCTCTGGCTTCTTGTAAGACTGTCTTGAGATGGGGGCCAGGGCTAGAACCAGCTTTACCTCCCAGATGCCTCATGATCAGCTGAGCACAGAGAGAGCTGGATATAGAGAGTATCATACTTAATAAAATTAATCAGAAGGAAAGGGACAGATATAGAATGCCCAGATTCATTTATAGGATATTAAAAAAACAATATGAGATTAATATCCAAAGCTTGGTAAAAATAGATGTGTCAATGGTTGGAAGCTACAGCAAGAGTCTCTGGGGCAAAGGGCAGTTAGGATAGAAAAGGGGTTATTAGTATGAAGTGATACCTAGGAATGATCATTTTGAAAAGAAACTGAGTGTTTAATAAAGGTAAAAGGATATAACAGATAACCTTTTCAGTATCTGTACTGCAAATCATATGGCCCCAAAGAAATCAGTGAGACAGTGAGAGAGATAGAGGATATTAGAGGATAAATATATATATATAAAATCTATATATATAATCAATATATATAATCAATATATATATAATCAATGTTTGCGACCATGTTTGTGTTTTACAAGGACACCGACTCCACCGATGCCTCTCTTGTCACAAGTATATATATATATATATGGTTATTCTTCATCTAATAGTTCTTCTTAATCCAATTTTCAGGATGACTTGAGTGATCAGTTTGTAGATGACAGACAACAGGCAGATGGGCAATAGTTGCCAATGTTCTGAATGTCTCCCTTCTTGAATAGTAGAACTGTTCTGCTGGTTTTCCATTGGGAAGGCACCTTACATTCAGACAGGTAGCTTGTGAAGAGTCGAGCCAGTGTATTGATGAGTACTGACAGCAGATTCTTCAGGTGTTCGGGTTTGATCTTGTCTGGGCCTGATGCTGTTCCTTTCAAACAGATGAAAATGCATGTTGGATTTCAGAAAGGAGAACGCTGGGAATGACATATCCATCCTGCGGAATTTGGTATATGTGGGTAGGTGGACGTGGCTATCAAAGAGATCTGAGTAGAAGTCATGGATAATCTTCTCCATTTCCTTTCTGGAAGATGTGATAGATCCATCAGGACGTCGGAGGGCAGTCATTATAGGACAGGCGGGTATTGTGAATGCTTTTCCTGGCTTCTGCTGAATACTCCAGCACTTCTGCTCTTCTCTCCTTGAGATCTTCCTTTATTGCTTCTCTGCACTGCTTTGCAAGCTTGGATGTTAGCATCTGGTCGCCTGAGACAAGCACCTTACCACATTTGTGAATGAGCTAGAGAGTTTTTTGAAGACAGGTATCCTTATGTGTCCTTCTCTCTCCGGCATCCCTAGCGCAATCATGGGGGCGTTGAACCAGTCGGTTGTATTCTTCATCGACATTATCAATGATATCATCTTCACATGTTGCTGCAATGGTGCCAAAACGTTTCCAGATGGTGGTTGTTCTGGTAGTTCTCTTCTTAAACTTGGAGGCCTTTTATCCTCGTTGTGTGAAGTAGAATTTTGCACCAAGGAGACAGTGGTCTGATCCTGTTTGGAATTTAGGGACAACAGCGAAATCAGTCAGGCAAAACCGTCGATTGAAGATTATGTGGTCAATTTCATTGTGGAACTGTCCACCAGGAGATTCCCATGTCCAATGTTTTGATTCAGCCTTTTGGAACTATGAGTTCCCATGAATGGTCTTGGTGGCTATGATGAACTCAGATAGTATCTCACCCTGTTCGTTCCATTCTAGGCCATGGGTCCCGATGTGGAGTTCTTCGGCTGATCTTCTCATTCCTATCTTGGCATTGAAATCACTGACTATGATTTTGTAGATGGTGTGATCGTTTTTATAGAACTCCTCCATTTCTATGTAGAATTTCTCAATTTCTTTTCTTTTTGTATATGGATGTTGGTACGTAGACAACAAAGACAGAAATTGCTGGCAGTGGGCCACATCTCTTCAAGTGTAATCGTCCTATCCGGTTTGTTAGGCATTCAAATGAATCAATGTTCGCGGCCATGTTTGTGTTTACAAGGTCACCGACGCCACCCGATGCGCTCTCTCATCGCAAGTTCTGAGGAACAGTTCTCCAGTGTCAAAGACAGCATGATGTGATTGATGCCTCCTCGTCTCAGTCAGACCAATGATGTCATACTTGTTCATTTGTGCTTGCATCATCAAGTCCCTAGATATATGCTTCTGATGCATTGAGAGTGCAGTCATTTTAGACTTTCTTCATTTTGGCAGTTTAGTATTG
This sequence comes from Cryptotis parvus, assembly GCA_021461705.1. Taxonomy (NCBI): domain Eukaryota; kingdom Metazoa; phylum Chordata; class Mammalia; order Eulipotyphla; family Soricidae; genus Cryptotis; species Cryptotis parvus. The sequence goes on along the minus strand of JAJIBD010004214.1, from coordinate 115,478 downwards.
CCCTGAGATTTTATCGGGCCCTCTTTGATTTTCTTTAGTGCTGTTGTATTAAGGACTCTTTCAGGGTCAGGAAGATGAACATTTTTATTACTGGTTTTGGCATTTTGAATACGCATCGGGAGCTTGCCAGGCTTTGCCGTCTGGGTGATATACATACATACATACATACATACATACATTCATATATATACATACATATGCATACATACATATACATACATACATACATATATATATATAGGCTAGTTCCCATACAGCTAGTTACTGGTTACCCTGCTCTATATTAATTTTGGTGGTATTCACGGTACAGTTAATGTGTTATGTACTGTATTTCTTATCGTTTCTTCTGTCTTCCTGTCCCCTTAGTTCCTTCTACTACCTACATTTTGATTTGGGAGCTAGGGTGAAATTGTGTAGAGCAGACTAGAGTACTTTGTATCCAGCAGAGTTTCCTGGATACTTTGTATCCAGCAGAGTTTCCTAGATACTTAAATAACGGCTGTCAGTTAAAACACAGAAAACAGGCAACGGAGAGATTGTACTGTGGGTAAGGTACTTACCTTGCCAATGACCAACCCAGATTTCATCCTGGCACCTCATATGCCCCCCTGCTCCCCCAGGAGTGATGCTGAGCACAGAAAAAAAGAATAATTCCTGAGCATAACCAGGTGGTGACCTAAAGCAATGACAACAGTAGCTGCAACCAAACCCAACCCCAAACAAAACCAAACAGGGAGTGGTGCAGGAATGAAGTAGGACATGATTGTCAGGGCTCCAAGGAATTAGGAGCTCCTGACTCCTAATTGGTCAGTGAGTCTAGAATTTTAATTATTTTTAACATTTTACTATACCACCTTCTACCACTCTCCTTCTACTGAGAGTATAGCACCTACACAGCAGAGCCTGGCAAGCTACTCGTATTTTATTTGATATGCCAAAAACCAGTAAAATTATGGACCTCATCCCCATGACTTGAAGAAATGGTTTGAGGCTTTTCCTGTCCCTAGAGCAAGCTGATGCCCTTGGGCTACACTTGCTTGCCAGAGGACATATGGAGATGTTACTGGTGTCCGATTCGAGCAAATTGATGAAAAACGGGATGACAAGTGACAAGTGATATATACATACATACACACACACACGCACACACACATACATATATAATACATATATATGTGTGTGTATATATACACATAATATATATATATATATATATATATGTGTGTGTGTGTGTGTGTGTGTATTTCCTGGCAAAATGTGTCTTCAAGAGAGAAAAAGAAATCTTCACCAGATATTCCTAAGTTACCTTTCAAAGCAGCTACTAGATGGGGCAGTGTTCTTCAGTTAAGTTATAATGAGAGGGGGCATGATGATTTGTTGAGAAAGAAGTGGAACAGCGAGGCCATCTCAGACTGCTTCCTCTCAGGAGGATGGACTTTGAGGAACCTTTTCACCATCCTTGTGTTTTCTTCTTTGTCGCGGTCATTGTGGCTGCAGTGTCCGCTCCACAGCCGCGGCTGCTTCCCTCCTACTTCGCGTTGCCGTGGCTGCAGCTTTTGCTCCACTGCGTTTCTCTCCTATGTTGTGGTTGCCGTGGTTGCAATGTCCGCTCCGCCAAGTCACCTCTTAAGCACCGTTCAGGAGAGGGGCCTCTGAGATCCTCTGAATCCAGTGATATCTGGATTGTCACTGATGATCTCAAGATATAATTTAAACCCCCCTTTCCTCCCGCCTCTCTGCTTAGCGACTGTTTTGGGCTCCTGGCCGTCATGATGAAAAAAAAAAAAACAGGATTGGCAGAACATTAGATGAAGAACAACTATGCAAGCAAGCTGGCTTCCAAAAGGATTCAGCACAATTGACCATATCCACACGATAACCAAACTCATTGAAGTCTATAGAAAATTCAAGATGCCGCTCTGTTTCATGTTCATTTATTTAAAGAAAGCCTTTGATTCTGTGGAGACTGAATCGGTCATGAATGCCCTAGCCAAACAGGGCATTCAAACCCAATACATAAAGATCGTTCGTGAGCTATATTACAGATTCACCACCAGGATCTGATCATTCTACAGGGAAGTGATCATCGATGTCAAAAGAGGGGTTCGGCAGGGTGATACCATTTCACCAAAACTCTTCAGCGCCATCCTTAAAAAACATCATGCAACAATTAGAATGTGAAGGAATGGGAGTGAAGATAGACGGCCACTGCACCACTATGTTTTGCTGAAGACATCATTCTAATAACACCAAATATCAACCAAGCGTCACAAATGCTGGCTGACTTTGACCGAGAATGTGGAAAGATAGGTTTACAGCTGAATCTCAACAAGACTATGTTCATGAAAAATGAACTAGTTCTGTAGGTCCCATTCACTCTCAATAGAACAGACATCTCTGAATGCAGCAGTTATGTGTACCTAGGTCGAGAAGTCAACATGATGAACGACCTAAAACCTGAGCTTTGCAGGAGGAAAAGAGCAGCCTGGACTGCTTTCAAAAGCATCCAAGAAATAGCTTAAAAGATAAAGAACCTCTGGCTCTAGGCATATCTCTTCAACTCCACCATTCTCCCTGCACTAACATATGCCTCAGAGACCTGGGCCCTACAAAAGCAGGATGAAAATGCTATTCGGGTCTCCCAAAGAGGAATCGAAAGAGCCATGCTTGGAATATCACGCCCTCACTCAAGTGAGAGAAGGAATCTGGAGTTCTGACCTCCATCGCTATTTGAAAATCAAGGATGCTGTCTCTTTTGTCAGGACATCAAAAATCAGACGGGCTGGTCATATAATTCGATCTGGAGAGGACCGTTGGACTAGAGCTGTTATCGATTGTATCCAACGGGATAGCAAAAGATCTCGTGGCCGCCCACCTACAGATGGTCAAACTTCCTTATCAAGACCCTAAATGAACAGTTCGAGGCTCTTAATATTCCCCAAAACAACCAGATGTCACTGGGCTACACTGGCACGTGATAGGGTCAAATGGAAACATAACTGGCACCTGCTCGAGCAAATCGATGAATAACGGGATATCAAGTGATCAAGTGAGATATATATATATATATGCATATATATACCTCTCTAGAGAGAGATGAGAGAGCGAGAGAGAGTAAAAGAAAAGGGGGAATGAGGGAAACTTGGGACATTGGTGTTGGAAAATGCACACTGGTAAGGGAATGGTAAAGGACCGTTTTATGACTAAAAACCAATCATTAACTTTGTAACTGTGTATCTCACTGTGATTCAATTTTTAAAAAATCAATCAATAATAAATAACATAAAACTAAAGAACCAAGGGCAAATGGTTTCCCTGAAGTATTTGACCCAAATAAGAAGGAATTTCTTCAATTACCCATAAACTTTTATATAAATAAAAACAGAAAAAACAGAGTAACACATTTACATCATTCTATAAAGCCAGTATTACCCTAATACTTAAATTAAAGTAATGTAGCATTTCAGTAAAGTAAAACACCATAACAACAATTTACATTAAAAAACACAAAACTCCTCAGCACAATACCAGTAAAGTTAATTCAACAATGTCTGAAAGGAATTATACAATAGGGCCACATGATTTTATTCCAGGTATGCAAGTCTGCTAAACAAAACAATCAATGCAATATAAGCTGGTCTACAGGATGAAGAAAAAATAAAACACAATCACATCAACTGATAAAAAATGAATATTTAGCAAAGCCACCACACTGTTGTAATAAAAATATTAAAACTATTTTAAAGAATGTTTTCTTACCTAGATGAAATACCTTGATAATTTGATAAAAAATATCTTGATAACTTGGCAACCATCTTGCCTTCCTCCGAATAAAAATCACAGCAGAAGTCCTGTCCACTGAAATAAAGCAAGGAGTTAAGATTCCACTGAGACTAAAGCAGGGAGAGAAAACAAGGAAAGGAAAAACTGTCTTTTATTTAGATGACATTATTATATATACCTAATACCCCTAATTGTATGATCCTATACTTACAACACTGTAAAGGAAGTGATGGACTACAGCCTCTGGAAAGGGTCACAACATTGGACAGGGCTCAATCCCCAGAACTTCATATGATCGCCTGAGCATCACCACTATCAACATCTGAGCTATATGCACCCCCATGGATGTTCTCTATCTTAGCAGTGCTTTGAGTAGTAGATTCAATCCCTTTAGTAACAGACCCTGCAGGCACATTTCTAGAAAAACTCACTCAATCCTAGCAAATTGTTGAATATCTGTGGCAAAGATACATTGTCAAGAGCAGGAGTGTTTACGTCTAGCAGAGGGATTGTTTTTACCCTCTAGTCCCCGTTAGGGTTAATCAAACCACTATACACTGTAAACCAGATTATAATTTAGGATTCCCCAAAACTCTAACAATGTGCATCTCTACAAATTAAGACTAAATGCTTGGTTTTCACTTAAACTCATCTAGTTGCCACCCCATTCTGCAGGAACAACCTAGTGGGTATTAGAAATGATGAGACTGATTGTTGCTTTGGACCCTTAAAACTGAATTCACAGGTCTCAGGGCACAGGAGATCTCAAAGACTGTTTGCCCAGGCACTCAAACTCAGTACCACTGATAAGGTATCTATAACTGCAAATTCCCTGATTACAAACTGTATAAGAAATGTTCAGTGTGGTAGATTTTTTCCTCATGAGCTGACTTCAGTGGTGGCGTAAGGCAGGACCAACAATTGGATGCAGGGCTCAACCAGCACGTTTGGCAGAAGAATGTGACTAAGTGGTCTTTTTTTTCTGAAAAAAAAAAGGCAGGGAAAGTCCCTTTAACCATTATGCTTCAGTTAAACTTGAGCTTCAAGTTGAGGCAAGATATCCCTCCCTTCCCTTCTCCTTCTAACTTAAGATGTACATAGCTCACACAGTGTCTAGTGACATAGCACCTTTACTCTAGAGGCCAGTCTGAACGCTTTTCCTTTCAACAAGGCAATTCTTGCTTGCAAGTGGATTATACCCTGGGATGTGGCAGTCTGGTCTAACTGATTATTTTAGTGAGTCAGTCAATATGTATTTAAAGAGTAGTGACTATTTCTAAATCACTGTGTTGAATATCTCAAACAGAAGAATAACATTTCAAATCTGTTTTTCTAGCACTCAAAAGTAGATATAATCCCAACCTCCATTACTCTATACTATTGCATAAATTAACTGAAATAACCTTAATTATGACAGATGAATCATCTAGTCATAGAGAAGGTGATAATATAGCTTTCTTAAGTCATGACTTATGAGACAAACGAAAACATATGGATTCCAGAAGAGGTTGATGATGATCATGCCCTTACTGTCCTTTAAGTCCTTGTAAGGATTTTATAGAAAGATATGTTGGCCACAGATCATACGGTTCCTCTGAAGATAACAAAGAGTTGATACAATACATTTTAATGCATTTAGCTGCTCTATAACAAATATTATCTAATCTAAAGATGTCAGCTTCAAAGTGAGAAATACCAATTCTTATACATGATACTCTATATCAAAGCTTCATAGGTCAGTGCAATGAAAGCCTAAAAGGAAATAAAGAGTAGAATGATCATGGAAGGTTGAAAGTAAAAGCAAGAAGTGGTAAGTATTGCAGTGGTTTCCCCTGGAAGCACGGTGAAAGCAACAACCGAAAGCAATCCCAGTGAGCTACAGAAAAGACTTTCACATTAGTGATGGGAATTCTTGGCCTCTGCTTACTTTTGCTACTTCAGAATTTGCTGAGGTTGTGGGGTCCTGCCTCCCTGAGTCCATTGAACTATATCTAATAGAATCTTTGATTAAGCAGATTTTTCTTGTATACATTGAGAGTAATATTCTTGTACAAAATACAATTTACTTTACTACCTGCAACAGAGAAGTTTATTTCAAGAATAACATCTTGCTATATTACAAACAAGCAATAAAACATTAGGGCTTAGGTGACAGGGAAGAAAAATTACAAAATCATTTATATATGAATCATGCAAGGGTTTGTTCAATATATATTGTCTTATTTTCATATATTAGTAGTAATATGAATTTACACATAGATTTTAAGCTTTGCTAATTTTCTAGAAATTGCAATAAACATTGATTTTATTCATCCAACTATGCTATTCAATACATAGTTTTAAGGAGAAAAATTACACAGAAGATAATTTCATTTGTATGAGACTAGCCAATAATGTAAAACTTCACTGTTCAGTTATAGTAGTAAATTATCAAATTTAATCAGAAAAATAAAATAGAAATTGAAAGTAATTATAAGAATGTAAAAATAAAATCATATAATACATAAAATTATTAAAATTATTATATTTATTAAAATAATTATTAAGATTATTGTTTATTAAAATTATTAAATAATTGTTAAATGCTATTTTACATCAAATATAAGCATTTTTTTAACTTTAGTTAAAACACCATGATGTAAAAAGTATAATGTTTTACACAATACAGTTGTTAGAAAGCTTTGGATTTCTGAAGAGCTTTTGGGACAGTGGGCCAGGACCAGGACCCTCCCTCCTCCTGGATTCCTTATCATCAGCCTAGCACGGGGAGTGCTAGCATATATGGTACATCTCTGGGTCATGGCTGACAACCTAAATATAAGCATTTTCAATGCTTTAAGCTTGATTCACCATAAAATCACTTAATAATGTTTTCATATAGTATTATTTATTTATAGACATAAATTTGAGGAAGTATGACATCATACTTCTAAAATTTACAGTTTCTAAACCTATGTTACTTCAATAATAAGAACTAAAGTAACTAAAGTATTGTGGAAAGTATACACATAGGCAATATGATTAGCAAAAAAAATTCTAGATGGAGATTTTCAAGGTAACAGTGTTAATTATCTCAGTGAAAATGCTCCAACCCTACCATTCCAACATAATAGAACTATGCTTATCACACATATACATATAACATGCACTTGAACAAATACATGCATGCACACAGAAATGTAACCAGTAAACACTCAATTTTCTACAAACTTCTCTATTTCAAGACCGTGAACATGTTTTTTTATATGTACAACTTATTCATGTATCATCAGTTTATCAAAGTGATATATTTATTTGGGGAAAATAATGTTACCACAACACAAACTCTATTAGAGGGCTGTTTTAGGAGTACAATATTTCCACAATACAAACCCTTTCCCATCTGAGGGGCATCCAGCTCATAAGACCCTTCCTTTCCACTGTCAAGTTAGGTAACTATTGCTATTAGGGTATGGTTTCCTTGGATAATTTTTTTCCTTTCTTTATTTCGTGAGATCATTTGGTATCTCTCTCTACTTTAACTATTTTGTTTATGATGACCCCTTGCAGTCCATTTACATTGTAGAAAAATGCAAGATCTCATATTTTACAGCTTAACAATTGTCCTATGTGACTATATCCAAATATATATTCTATATAATATATAATGTATATAACTATGATATATAATTATACATTATATATAATATATAAGAGCCTGGAAATTTACCTGTGGTGTATTTGGCATGCTAGAAACAGTAACAATAATGAACCTCATTCCCAACTAATGGAGATGTTACTGGCTCCCGCTCAAGCAAATTAATAAACAATGGGAAAGCAAGTGATACAAGTGATAATATATAATATATATTATAACATGTAATATATAAATATATACATTTATATCTTATTTACATCTTATTTATCCACTAACCTATCACATACCTTACCTATAACATATATAATATAGTATATATACTATTATAAAAATAATATTTATATATATATATATTTCTAGTTCATTCACTTAAATATCATTTGACACTTGTGTTTTGAGTTTTGGGATGCTGGAAATAAATGTGCATCAGTTAGATGTGTTTATAATTTTTCAAATTAGTGTTTTTTTCTTCTTGGGAGAGATAGCTAGGAGTAGAATTGCTGTCACAGTGCTTTCATTTTCAATTTTTAAGAAATCTTCATTCTGCTATTTCATCAACTGAACTAATTTGCACTCCCACCAAGAGTGAGTAAGAAACTTTTGTCCTTTTTCTCCAAATCCCAGTCAACCACTGGTGTTCCTTTGGTGGGCAAGGGAAGTGGATTTGCCCACCCAGTGATTCTCAGTGCTTACTCCCGGCTCTGGCTCAGACATGATTCCGGGGACCACATGGAAATTGAACGTAAATCATCTACACGCAGGGTAAGTACTTATCAATTGCACTATTTCGTCAGTCCTCTATTGTTTTTGTATATTTTAAACTACCTTGACTATTACCCAAAGCATCTGTTTCCAAGTTTTATATTGAATATAATTTTCCGTTGCTCCAAACATTTTGGGTATTCATGTTTTAACAAAATTTCAAGTGTCATGATCACTTGATCACTTGACATCCCGTTATTCGCCGATTTGCTCGAAGCGGGTGCCAGTAATATTTCCATTTGACCTTATCACATGCCAGTGTAGCCCAATGGCAACTGGATGCCTCAGGAATGCAAAGAGCTTCAAACCGTTCATTCAGAGTATTGACAAAGAAGCTGACCATCTTGTAGGTGGGCGCCCAAGTGATCTTTTTTTTTTGTTTGTTTTGCTTTTTTTTTGCTTTCTGGGTCACACCTGGCGACGCTCAGGGGTTACTCCTGGCTCTGCACTCAGGAATTACTCCTGGTGGTGCTCAGGGGACCATATAGCATGCCAGGGACTGAACCCGAGCCTGTGCAGGCAGGCGTGCAAGGCAAACACCCTACCCACTGGGCTATCACTCCATCCCCAGGCCACATGATCTTTTGACATCCCGTGGGATCCAGTCAGTAACAGGTCTAGTCCAGCGGTCACCTCAAAATCGCATTACATGTCCAGCCCATCTGATTTTCTATGCGTTGGCAAACAAGACAGCATCCCTGACTCTGGAACAGTGACGGAGGTCAGAGCTCCGGATTCCTTCTTTCACTTGAGTGAGGAATGATATTCCAAGCATAGCTCTTTCGATTCCTCTTTGGGAAACCCAAATAGCATTCTCATCCTGCTTTCATAGGGCCCAGGTCTCTGAGGCATATGTTAATGCAGGGAGAAAGGCGGAGAGGAAGACATGTGCCCGGAGCTGGAGGTTCTTTGTCCTTTTGGCTATTTCTTCAATACTTTTGAAGGCAGTACATGTTGCTCTCTTCCTTCTGGGCAGCTCAGGCTTTAGGTCATTCATTATGTTGACTTCTCGACCTAGGTACACATAAGTGCTGCACTCAGAGATGTATGTTCCAGAGTGAATGGGGCCTCTGGAACTAGTTCATTTTTCATGAACATAGTTTGGCTGAAATTCAGCTGTAGACCTATTTTTCCACATTCTAGGTCGAAGTCAGCCAGCATTTGTGCTGCTTGGCTAATGGTTGGTGTTATTAGAATGATGTCATAAGCGAAGTGAGGAGGTTTAGTAGCAGACTGTCTGTCTTCACTCCCATTCCTTCCCTTTTAATTGTCGCATGTTCTCAAGGGTGGCGCTGAAGAGATTTGGTGAAATGGTATCACCCTGCCGAAACCCTCTTATGACATTGATGATCACCCCTCTTTTGACATTGATGATCACTTCTTTGTAGAATGGTGAGATCCTGGTGGTGAATACGTAATACAGCCCATGAAGGAACTTGATGTATTGGGTTTGAACACCCTGTTTGGCTAGGGCTTTGATGATTGCTTCAGTCTCCACAGAATCAAAGGCTTTCTTTAAACCAATGAAGATGAGAGAGAGTGGCATCCTGAACTCCCTACACACTTCAATGAGCTTGGTTACTGTGTGGATATGGTCGATTGTGCTGAATCATTTTCGGAAGGGTTCTCACAACAGGGAGAAAAAGCTGCAAAGTTTAAGAAGAGAACTCCCAGTACGACCACCAACTGGGAACTCTTTGGCACCATTGTGGCAACATGGGAAGATACCATCATTGATGACATCGAAGAAGAATACAACTGACTGGTTCAGCACCTCCATTATTGTACGAAGAATGCCGAGAGAGAAAAAAAAAACACAAAAAGGATGACTGTCTTCAAAAACTCTGGAGCTCATTCACCAACGTGGCAAGGCGCGAGCCTCAGGAGACCAAATGCTAACATCCAAGCTTGCAAAGCAATGCAGAGAAGCGATAAAGGAAGATCTCAAAGAGAGAAGCACAGAAATACTGGAAAATGCAGCAGAAGCCAGGAAAAGCATTCGCAATGCCCGCCTGCCCTTTGCCAACTATAAGACCAAGTTGACTGCCCTCCAACATCCTGATGGATCTATCACATCTTCCAGAAAGGCAATGGAGATGATTATCCATGACTTCTACTCAGATCTCTTTGTTAGCCACTTCCACCTGCCCACATACCAAATTCCCAGGATGGATATGTCTTTCCCAATGTTCTCCTTTCTGAAATCCAACATGCCATTTCATCTGTAAAGAAGGGAACAGCACCAGGCCCAGACAATGTCAGACCTGAACAACTGAAGAATCTGCCTTCAGTACTCATCAATACACTGGCTCAGCTCTTCACACACTACCTGTCTGAATGCAAGGTGCCCTCCCATTGGAAAACCAGCAGGACAGTTCTACTGTTCAAGAAGGGAGACATCCATGACATTAGCAACTATCGCCCGCGCCTGCCCGTTGTCTGTTTTCTACAAGCTGTTCACTCTAGTCATCCTGAACAGGATTGGCAGAACATTAGATGAAGAGCAACCATGCAAGCAAGCTGGCTTCGAAATGGATTCAGCACAATCTACCATATTCAAGTGTGATGTATATGTTTAATTAATTTCAAAATTTATTATACTTTAAGGAATAGATAAAAGTCTATTTTTGAAAAATTAGAGTAGATTTAAAATATCACAGAAAATCAGTTGTAATTTTTTAACATCTACAGAAATTAAACAGAAAGCTTCTAAGCATATATAATTAATACATGATATTAACTTTAATCTCAGAATTGAGCTTTGTCAGATTTTCTGGGACTTAGCTCTTCAGAGAAGATTTTGTTAGTTGATTTTGTCATAACTGATGCCATTTAGTACAGTTTAATATTCTTTACTTTGTGCATCATTTCGAGGTAAGAGATTGACTTAATTTGAACAAGTTTGAATACATGCAAATATGTTTCAAACATGAAAGCAAAAATGAATTTATTGCTTGAAACTAAACTTCAGAATATTGTTAAATTAAAGACACATAAAATTATATATCTTTTAAGCTCAGGAGACACTCTTACATTGACTTCTCAGTTGCCATAATTACATAGATTTATTGTGTTTTTAGTTTTCTTTTTTGGGTCGTGGTGGTGAAAATACACATGACAATGCTAGGGTTTAATCTTGACTCTGCACTCAGAGATTCCTGGTTCTCAGATGATTATATGGAATACCAGAGATGGAACATAGTTCAGTCACATGGAAGATAAACACCTATACACTATACTACCTTTAAGCACCTCTATTTGTATAGTCTAAGGATAAACTAAAATTGGGTTCTAACTTACCTCTCAGGAGTGTTCACCTGATTTTATCACTAGCATATTCAACACTTATGAATTTTATATAGACTACTATTTTGTTTTTATTCAACTGATAAGTCAGGGTCATTTTGGACAAGAAAGGTATTCTTTGTTGGAGTTGTCTGATATGCTAATAAATCTGTATATGAGCACTGAAAAAAAAGTGCATGATGAATGTTTTAAGTGTAATATTTTCTGCTTTATAAATATTTTAACTAATGCAAGAATATGAAATTAAATACATAAGATATATTTCAGCCATGCTCGATGGGGACAGCTAGTTTCTGCACTGCCTGCGGTATCTGCGCCAGTGGCTCAAGCATTCCTGGGCTTGAAATACTCTCCTCTGAAGGACAGGTCTCTGAAGGGTGGGTCCTTTTTAGGCTGGGTCTCTGATAAGCCAGGCTGGAGATTGGCTTAATCTCTTAGGTGGAGATTTGAAGAGCTGTGGAGTGTGGATTATGAAGATTGCTGCCAGCATGGCATGGGGGTTCCTCTGGGCTCTTCTGAGGCTCTATCGGGATGGTGGACTCGGGGACACAAGTCACTCTCGTGGTCAGTGGAGTGCAGGGGGTTCAATGGGGACAGCTGATATCTGCGCTGCCTAATGCCGGCTCACACGCTTTGGCGCAGCTGTGAGTGATGTGCCTTCTTCACTTCCTTGTGGGCCAAAATCATCCCAGGGCCAGCCTCAGGAACATGCTCTTGGTCTTCTTGCCCTCATACATGGACACAGAGAAGGAGGCGGTGGCGAAGTCCAACCCGAGGCTCCGGGAGGCTGGAAGAGTGGAGGGGGAGGAAGGGACGAGAGAAAGGAGAGAGAGTGGACGGAGGGGGAGAAGCGGCGGCAGCTGGTGAGTGGGGCAGCCATGCGTGAGCCTTCACAGTCGCCTCACAGGGCCATGCCATTAGACCTCTCCACTGCGCCCGGCCCCAGGGCTTGCTTCCAGGTCACTCCTCCTCTCATGACCCCTCCAGCGCTGGGGCAGCGAGGGAGCCTAGCCCAGGTGGCCTGGGGTCGAGGGCTGATGCCGCGGTGGTGTGGCGCCTCATACACCAGAAAAGCCCAGGAGCTGCGGCACAATTGTGGGGATCAGCACCCACCACGGTCGCGGACTGGCCTCCATCACCCCCGACCTGCCCCTGCCACCATGCTGCCACCACACAATTTATCTCCACACCCCTCTAAGAGAGCCCTGCAAGCTACTGAAATATACCATACACACGACAGTCTGGCAAGTTGTTCCATGCGTAGACGATATGCCAAAACCAGTAATAAAAAATGTTTATCTTCCCAACCCTGAAAGAGCCCTTAATACGGCAGCACTGAGAAGAAAAAACAAGGAGTTGATGATAAAATTTTGGGGCCAAACCAGGCTGCCTAAATGAAGAAGGACTAAAATGACTCTCTGGCATGGTATTGGAATAAAAACAGACCTGTGGACCTATGAAATAGAGTTGAGTATCCTGAAAACCAACTTCAAATACACGAACAATTAATCTTCAATAGGAGCAAAAAGTATGAAATGGAGCAAGAAAAGCCTCTTCAACAAGTGGTGCTGGGAAAACTGGGCAGCTACATGTGAAAAAAATGAACTTGGACCTCTGTCTATCGCTATGTACAAATCAGATCAAAATGGAATAAAGATCTCAATATCAGACCTGAATCCATAAAGTACATTGAAGAAAACATAGGAAAAACCCTCCAAGACATTGAAGCTAAGGACATCTTCAAAGAAGAAACACCACTAACAAAGCAACTAAAAGAAAAGATTATCATATGGGACTACATGAAGCTAAAAAGCTTCTGCACCTCAAAAGAAACAATGACCAAGATACAAAGACAGTCCACAGAAGGGAAAGAATATTCACCCAATACCCATCTGATAATGGGTTAATATCCAGGATATATCAAGCACTGGTAGAACTTTACAAGAAGAAAACAGCCAACCCCATCAAAAAATGGGGAGATGAAATGAACAGAGACTTTGACAAGGAAGAAGTTCGAATGGCCAAAAGACATATGAAGAAATGCTCATCATCATTAGTCATCAGAGAGATGCAAATCAAAACAACAATGAGATATCATCTCAGACCACAGAGACTGGCACATATCCTGAAGAGCAAGAACAACAAATGCTGGTGTGGTTGCGGGGAAAAAGGGACTCTCATCCATTGTTGGTGGGAATGTCAACTAGTACAGCCTTTTTGGAAAACAATATGGACATTCCTCCAAAGACTAGAAATCGAGCTCCGATTTGACCCAGCCATACCACTCCTGGGAATATACCCTGGGAAGCCTAAAATACACAGCAGAAACACCATCCCTACTTTTATGTTCATAGCAGCATTATTCACAATAGCCAGAATCTGGAAACTACCAAAGTGTCCGAGAATCAATGACTGGATAAAGAAACATTGGTATATCTACACAATGGAATACTATGCAGCTCTCAGAAAAAAATGAAGTGATGAAATTTGCCTATAAATGGATGGACATGGAGAAGATTATGTTGAGTTGAGTGAAATTAGCCAGAAAGAGAGAGAGATAGTTATAGAAAAACTGCATTTATTTCCATGACATATATGATATATATATCATGATATATATCATATATATATTTATCATGATATATATATCATATACGTACAAATTATGATACCAATATCCAAGGTCAGGAAAACATGGAATAGGAGGTCTTGTCAAAGGTGGAAATTATCACAAATGTGTGGGAGTCAGAAGCTAGGTAAGACAGAAAATGGAACTGTGCTAATAATTGTTGAAAGTGCTGATACCAACCTAGAACTGAGCATTAAATAAAGGCAAAAAAGTTACACATGTAATCCACAATGTGAAAGGGAAGGAAAAGAGAAAGAGAGAGAGAAAAAGAAAGAGAAAGAAATTACGAAACCTGCATAGAGGCAGGCTAGGGAGAGGGGAGGGAATCGGGGACATTTGTGGTGGGAAATGGGGACTGGTGGAGGGGATGGGTGCTGGAACAATGTATGACTGAAACCCAAATATGAACATCTTATGAACATCTTTGAAACTGTATATCTCACGGTGGTATAATAAAATACAAAAAAAAGAAAATAAATAAAATAAAATGACTGTCTGTACTTTCAATGAACGTGCCGCTGGCATCAGAAGCAAATATCGGGGACCATATGATGCAAGTGCAAAGGATCAAGTACAATATTATTGGTCTGACAGAGACAAGGAGACGCCAATTGCATCACTCTGTTTTTGACACTGGAGAAGAACTCTTCAAGGACATGCGATGAAAGAGGTGTCAGTGGTGATGGTGTCCTTGTCAACACGAACATGGCTGCGAAAATTGATTAATTTGAATGCCTAACTATTGTATTGAACTATTATACTTGAAGAAATGTGACCCATTGCCAGAAATTTCTATCTTTGTTGTCTACGCACCAACATAAACATATAACGAAGATGAAATTGAGAAATTCAACATGGAACTGGAGGATTTCTATAAAAAAAGATCACACCTTCTACAAGATCATAGTTGGTGATTTTAATGCAAAAGATAGGACCAAGAAGATCGACTGAAGAACTCCACGTCGGGACCCATGGCCTAGAAAGGAACGAACAGGGTGAGAGACTGTCTGAGTTCATCATGTCCATCAAGACCATTCATGGGAACTCACATTTCCAGAATGCTGAATTGAAACATTGGACATGGTAATCTCCTGGTGGACAGTTTCACAATGAAATTGACCACATCATCTTCAATCGAAGGTTATGCCTGACCTATGTCACTGTCATCTCAAATTTCAAAAAGGATCTGACCACCGCCTCCTTCGTGCAAAATTCTACTTCATACAATGGGAGAAAAGGCTGCAAAGTTAACGAACCCCAGAACAACCACCAATTGGGAACTCTTCAGCACCATTGTGGCAACATGGGAAGATGATATCATTGACGATATCAGTGAAGAATACAACTGACGGTTCATCACCTCTATGATTCTATGAAAAATGCCAAGAGAGAGAAAATCACAAAAAGGTTGCCTGTCCTCAAAACCTCTCGAGCTCATTTGCCAATGTGGCAAGGCGCGAGCCTCAGGCAACCAAATGCTAACAGCCAAACTTGCAAAGCAGTGCAGGGAAGCTATGAACCAAGAACTCAAAGAGAAAAGAGCAGAAATACTGGAAGATGGAGTGAAAGCTAGGAAAAGTATTCGCAATCCCGCCTGTCCTTCGCCAACAATAAGACCAAGATGACTGCCCTCCTACGGCCTGGAGGATCTATCACATCTTCCAGAAAGGCAATGGAGAACATTTTCCATGACTTCTACTCAGACCTCTTTGATAGCATGTCCACTTGCCCACATACCAAATTCTGCAGGATGGATATGTCGCTCCCAATGTTCTCCCTTCTGAAATCTGACATGCCATTTCGTTATTAAAGAAGGGAACAGCACCAGGCCCAGACAAAGTCAGACCCAAACCCCTGAAGAATCTGCTGTCGGTACTCATCAATACACTGGCTTGGTTCTTCACACGCTACCTGTCTGAATGCAAGGTGCCCTCCCAAAGGAAAACCAGTAGGACAGTTCTACAGTTCAAGAAGGGAGACATTCATGACATTGCCTATAGCCCCATATGCCTGTTTTTTCTCATCTACAATCTGTTCACTAGAGTCATCCTGAACAAGATTGGCAGAACATTAGATGAAGGACAGCCATGGGAGCAAGTTGGCTTCCGAAAAGGATTCAAAACTATTGACCACATTCACAGGGTATCCAAGTTCATAGAGGTTTGTAGGGAGTTCATGATGCCACTCTGTCTCACATTCATTGATTTAAAGAGAGCCTCTGATTCTGTGTAGACTGAGCAGTTATCAAAGCCCTAGCCAAACAGGGCATTCAATCCCAATACATAAAGATCCTTCGTGAGCTTTATTACAGATTCACCACCAGGATCTCTCCATTCTACAAGGAAGTGATCATTGATGTTAAAAAGAAGGGTTTGACAGAGTGATACCATTTCACCAAAGCTCTTCAGCGCCACCCTTGAAAACATCATGCGACAATTAGAATGGGAAGGAATGGGAGTGAAGATAGATGGTCGGGCAACTACACCACCTTCGTTTTGCTGATAACATCGTAATAGCCAAGAGGCACAAATGCTGGCTGACTTTGACCAAGAATGTGAAAAGATAGGTCTATAGCTGAATCTCAACAAAACTATGTTCATGAAAAATGAACTAGTTTCAGAGGCCCCATTCTCTCTCAATGGAAGAAACATCTCTGAATGCAGCAGTTATGTGTACCTAGGTCGAGAAGTCAACATGATGAATGACCTAAAATTTGAGCATCGCAGGAGGAAGAGAGTGACATGGAATGCCTTCAAAAGTATTGAAGAAATAGCTAAAAGGACAAAGAACCTAAGGCTCGCGCGACATCTCTTCGACTCCATCTTTTCCCTGCATTAACATAGGCCTCAGAGACCTGGGCCCTACTAAAGCAGTATTAGAACACCATTCAGGTCTCTCAAAGAGGAATTGAAAGAGCCATGCCTTGAATATCATGCCTTTCTCAAGTGAGAGAGAAAGAATCCGGAGCTCTGTCACTGTTCCAGAGTCAGGGACGCTGTCTTGGTTGCTAAAGCATCGAAAATCAGATGGGCTGGATATGTAATGCAATTTGGAGACAACCGCTGAACTAGAGCCATTACCGACTGTATCCCATAGGATGTCAAAAGATCACGTGGCCTCCCACCTACAAGATGATCAGATTTTTTTCTTCAAGACCCTGAACGGTTTGAGGCTATTCATATTCCTGAAATAACCAGATGCCATTGGGCTACACTGGCACATTATAGGGTCAAATGGAATTGTTACTGGTGCCTGCTTGAGGAAATTGATGAAATGGATGCCTAGTAATCTAGTGAAGATATATTTCATGTAGCATAAAACCAAATATTATGACCTAAGAACCTACGATTAAATCAATCAAGTTCCTTAGATACTATTGCAATTGCTCTTCCAAATTAATTTATAAAACATAAATATTTGACAAGTTAGAATTAAGGATAATGTATCAAATATAAATCTTCAAAATAATTGTAAGACAAGAAAACCTACAAGTGAGGGAAATGAATTGCTCAGATTCTGAACCTATAATGTAATTTTCTTTTGGTTTTCTCTGAAACACTGTAAAAATAGACATTTATCACACACATTCATTCATTATTCTACATATATACAGTTACCTCTCTCAAGAGGAGTCTATTAAAAGTGATATATTAAAAACAATGTTTCATTAAAATTTTGATAGTAATAAGGGGAATGAAAATAATTCTAAACCAATAGGATAAATGACTTCAAACTTAGCTGGTTTTACTTACCAAATCCGTATAATGATAAAAAGGATAAAGTAAAAAATCCATTGCTACAGAGTGCAATTACTGTCTAAAGTAGTTGAAAATTATTAAGACTCATTGCAGTTGGTGTGTAGAACATCTTTATTGAAAAGATTACTCATAAATAACCAAATACTTAATATAATATTGGTCAGCATCTTTTAAATATAAAGAAGCAAAAAGGCTTATGAGATAACAATCTTATTCTTGGTCTTTGAAGATTAGAGTCCCCAGAGATAATACATAACACTTTATCTTAGCCATAAGGCTGAACATTAATAGTTATAACAAATTTGAAACAATACTATGGGCCCTATGGTTAGTGTATCTAAATATATACTATGAAAAGAACACTAAATATATATTATAAAGCTAAAGTTCAATATATGTTGGAAAACAATTTAATATAATTTTGTGCTCTTTGCTGATCTTATTGTTTTATTTATATATAAATAAGAACGTATCTCTTTAATTATGTCATCATCACAATGGGTACCCTATTATACTTACTAGTTTCAGTGGTATTGCTCTCTTTGACCAGTATTGATGCCTAAGCAGGATTTATGACAATATATCTGCACATTAGGAACTAATGCTGAGAGTACATTATAAAATTAAACTACATTTTGTTTCATTCTTTAGTATGGAGAAGCTCTCAACATTGTTCAGAGACACTGAGGTTTCTTCCAGTGATAGTCACTCAGAATGGCAATTCAATGCTGAGACTCAAGGATGTGACATTGGTCAGGCTCTATGATGTACCTTTAGGACCATACCTGATAGTTCTAAAGTGGTGGTGGGCAGCTCTATAAATATATGCACACAGTCAATTAATTTGACGCATATGCTTCACATACACATGCTTCAAATAACAATCTCCTTAAATGCACAAAATGGACAGCCAAACGCATATGATTCCTCAACCCTTTCTTACATTACACACAAAAATTATCTCATATGAACTAAAGACTTGAAAATAAGACCTGAAACAATTATGCACATAGGCAAAAAAAGGCAGAAATTTATGCTTTTGGATTAATTAAAGTAAAAAATCTGAAACTGAAGGAAACTATCACATCAAGGGTGATATATATCAGTATTGCTTTATATAAAGCAAAAAAAAGGTGATATAATAATATGAGAAAATATTTGCAAATAATGTACTCACTAAGAAAACTATATCTAAAGCAAATAAATGACTAATACAACCTAAAAAAATCTGATTAAAAATTTATAGAGAATCTGAATGAAGTTTTCCAAAGAAAAGACACACGTGATCAGTAAGGACATTAATATGTGCTCAATATCACTAATTATCAGGGGGATGCCATTGCAAAGCACAATGTTACTTCACACTTATTAGCAGCTAATAGAAAAAAGACAAGAAATCGTAAGCATTGATGAGTATTTGAGGAGAAAAGAACTATTTTGCACTACTGGTAAAAACATAAAGTTTTTCAGTCACTACAAAACAACAAAAGGTTTGAAACTCCCTGGGAAAAAATCAAGTAAAATGATCCTATTACCCAATAATTGTATTTCTAGGTTCTACTAAAAGGGAGAGTATGTGATCCTCACATGGGAGACAGTTTTTTCTTCAAGATCATATATGACAAGGGAAGTATTTTACTGCCAACTAAGTGATGGATTTAGCAGTTGGTACTTTAATCTCACTCGGTTTTAGGATGAGCAATGTCTCATTTAATAGTGTGACCTTACATAGGTCAGAAACAATCACCTGAATCATTTCTGACACATTTCAAATTCCTGAAAGATAGAAACTTGTAAGATAATGCATGTTTGATGTTATTGACAATTATATTTTGAGATGTTCTGCTGGATAGCAGGAGATAATAGATATACTAATACTTTGAGTTAAATATGTATCTTCTTAGAAATGTTATATTTCTTCAATTGTTCTAATGATGAAAGATTATTTGCTATGTAAATCTTATGAAAGTGCACTTGATAATTTTCTTACTGACTTTCAATTATTTTTACAATAATTTGAGTTAAAGAAGTTACCCTTATACTAAGTTGACAATGAATATCAGTGTTTCACTGTCTTCCCGTTCATCATCAATTTGCTCAAGCGGGCACCAGTAACATCTCCATATGTCCTGTCTCATGCTAGTAGAGCCCAAGGGCATCTGCTTGCTCCAGGAGCATAAAGAGTCTCAAACCATTACATCAGGTCATGGGAATGAGGTCTATAATTGTTACTGATATTTGGCATATTAAATATGACAAGGGAGGTTTGCAAGGCTCTGCTGCGGGTGGCATACTCTTGTAGTCACCTCTAAAGTCAGCATTTATTGATGAACCGCACTGCCCCAAGTTGCTGCATGATCCGGGCTGTATAGGCTCCTCTGCTGGGTGGAGTTCTGATGAGAGGGAAGTTCAGATGTGGAAAATGGCAGCTCCTCATGGAGGGGGTTGTCTGGCTTGTTGCGAGGCTCTGCTGGGGTGGCGGGCCAGGGGCTAGAATACACCATCCCTCCCAGGTGCCTCATGAGCGGATGGGCACAGGGAGAGCCAGTAGCAGCTCTGCCCCATGCGTGTCTCTCATTTCTCTTCAGATAGCATAAATCAGTGTTTAGAGAGCTAAAATAATAGTTTGAAGTTTCACAACTTGTCGAAAATCAGGCTTTCTATCTAAGATGTATGTCTAAATGACTTTATTATTTCAACTCAGTAACTGGTACTAGGGTTTAAGTGTTTAGGTGCATTCTTCAAATCTAGAATAATATCTATGGCAGTCATTTACTTTAATGATCCTTTTTTCTTTCAAGTTTACATCAAGGATCAATCCAAATACTTCCTTTTCTTTGAAGTATAAAGTATATTCATCCTTGTATATTTCTTTGTTTGTTTGTTTGTTTATTTGCTTTTTTGGGACCCAGCGATGCTCAGGGATTACTCCTGACAGTGCTTGGGGGACCATGGGATGCCGGGATCAAACCCTGGTCAGTCACGTGCAAGGCAAACACCCTACCCACTGTGCTATTGCTCCGGCTCCCATCCTTATACATTTAATCTATGTGAATTTACCGGTATTTCCAACACAACAAATTTATATTGCATGGAACTTTTTACTAGTAGAAAACTATAAAAACATAATAATATTTCATCATTGGCAACATTATTTAATTTTATTCAAAACACATATAATCTTAGGTTTATATTTTTATAAAATTAGTAAATAGCACTTTAAAATTTCAGACAAGAATGCTAGCCCAGGAAATCACAAAAGATAAAAAACTTTCCTTTGTAAAATTATGCAGAAAAACTTCATATATTTTACAAAGGCCAAGTCAAGAGTAAATATATAGTAATCAATGTAATAAATAGAATTTTAACAATACAACGAATACAATGTAATATAACATGACATTTGTTGTATTACGTTTCCTTACTTTTTGATATATTCTGGAATTCTCTCCTTCCTTCCTTCCTTCTTTCCTTGGACAATAATTAACAACTTCTAATATGCATCACAAACTGTAATAGATGCTGGGCTAAAGAGTAATGATGTTCAAGGAGCAAAATCAATAGGAGTAGATATGTAATCATAAAGTTTAAGGGGGTAAATAAATAAGAACCAAATAGTAAAAGAGGTGGAAGGTTTCTACCTTAAGATAGAAAAAATTGGGAAGGCCTTAATAAGAAAGTCATTATTAAATAAAGGCCTAAAGAGAGTGATTAGAATTGTAACACAGGGGATAAGGCTCTTACCTTGCCTGCAGCTGACTGCTATTCTATCATTTAATTGCACATGGTCGTCTGAGCACACCTGGGGTCAACTCCCACCTGAGCACAGAGACAGGTAGCTCTTGAGCACAGACCGAGAAAATGCAAATCCACTCCCCAAAAATCAAGCAATTAAAAATAAAACCCTGAAGAGAAAGTGATGTGTGTTTATATTTACTTTTAATTATCTATGTATAGTTATCATTTCTTAACACAGGAGCAGAACTGCAGAGGCTGTAATGGAGAGTGAGTTGGATAATATTGGGTAACTGGTAGGGAAATAACAGAGAGCAGGATGAATTCAATAAGGATGGAATACAAGCTACATGGTTCAAGAACTTATGGGGTGAGTATAGTATTGCTCCCAGAAAAAGCATTGAAATTTTACAAAATTAAAAGAAATTTGGAAGGGGAATTACGTTATTGCTTATATATTTAAGAGCCCATAATTTTGTTTTAGTCTTCAGAATCCCAGTTTTTCATGTCTGTAAGTATGCTGGTGATAAGTAATCTCAGATTTTCTTTCAGAAAAAATATGTATATGTGATCTTTATTATTATTTTGTCTTATATTAATAAGGCTCGGCATGATTACCAAGATGAACCAATCAATAATGATGAGCTGTATAAGCTCTCTGGTAAGGAATTTTGAAGGGAGCTGTTAAGGAGGATGCATAAGGAGCTCAAGTAAGCAAAGGAACACAGAGCTAATAAACTGCAAGAGGACATGAGAGAGGAAGTGAGGAAAGTGGAAATGAAAATTCAAGCAAAAATAACAGATATTAAAAATGTGGTAGGTGAAATGAAAAACTCATTGGAAGGCCTCTGCAGCAGAGTAACAACCACTGAGGGCAGAATTAGAGAGCTCCAAGATGAGGAGCAGAGACTTTCTAGACAACAGCAGAAAATGGAAAAAGAATCACAATAAATGAACAGAAAACAAGAGATAACCGAGATGAAGCTAAAAGGAATAATATAAGGATCATTAGAGTCCCAGAGATAAAGGAAGAAAACCCTTTGAAGAAGAAGCAACTATTAGAACCATCATTGCTGAGAAATTCCCAGAACTAAAGAACACTTACTTCCAGGTTCAGGAGGCTCCAAGGGTACTAGATAAAAATGGCGGGATGGGTACTGGAACACTGTACGACCAAAACCCAAATATGAACTTTTTAATTGTATAAAAGTCTTTGTAATTGTAAAAATAAAAAAATTAAAAAAATAAAATAAAAAAGAAAAAAAAACAAATAGGTATACTCCAAAACACACCCTAATCAGTATGACAAGAACCATAGATAAAGATAGAATACTGAAAGCAGCAAGATCAAAGAAGAAAATCACATACAAAGGAACATCCCTAATATTCACAGCAGATTTTTCAGTTGAAAACCCTGAGCTTGAAGATAATGATGGGACATTGTGAAAAGACTCAAAGAAATGAAGACCTCACCAAGAATTCTTTTCCCGGCTAGATGTACATTAAGATTTGAAGGACAGATGCACAACCTCGTGTATAAATAACAGCTAATGAACTTCATATACTCAAACCCAACTTTAAAAGAAGGCCTGAAGGGTCTACTGTAAGATAAGACAAACCCTGGAATCACAACAAGCTTATTCAGAAAGATGGCACAAAATCCTGTGACAATAACCTCTCTCAACGTCATTGGCCTAACTGTACCAATTAAGAGGCATAGAGTGGTAAAATGAATTACAAAACTGAATCCAACATTCTGCTGCCTACAAAATAATCTGAGCAAACACAGATTCAAAGTCAAAAGCTGGAAAACAATTTTCCACACAAATAACTCCCCCTCCTACTATTATGGCTATGTGGCCATACTAGTATCTAACAACATAGACTTCAGGCTGAAATATGTTAAAAGTGACGGTGATGGCCATTCCTTAATAATTAAGGGATATGTATATGAAGAAGAAATTACACTCCAAATATATATGAACACAATGAGGGGCCAGAAAATACTTAAAATAACTGCTAATAGACTTCAAAAAGGACATTGATAGTAACACAACCGTAGTTGGAATTTTCAACTCTGCTCTATTAATTATTGATAGATCAACAAGACTGAAACTCACCGAGGAAATATTGGCCCTGAAGGAAGAAATGGAAGAGAGAGGGCTGATAGATAGATACAGGGCTTTTCATCTCAAAAGGGCAGAATACACATTCTTCTCCAGTGCAATTGGAACATTCTCCAAGATATATCACATGCTGAGCCACAAAACATACCCCTATAGAATCAAGAAGATAGAAATTTTGTCAACCCTCTTTTCAGATCACGGTGCACTGAAAATGGATGTTAAGCACACACAAAAACAGAGTCGGGTCAAACACCTGGAAACTGAACAGCTCACTGCTGAACAGCCAGCAAATCATAGAACAAATCAAAGGAGAAATCCAAATATTTCTAGAAACAAATAAAAATGAAAACACAAACTATAAGAAATTGTGGGATATAGCAAAAGCAGTGTTCAGAGAAAAAAACTCATAGCTCTGCAAGCAATCATCAGGAAGGAAGAAAGGGCCCTCATAAATAACCTGACTTCACAGCTCAAAATCTTAGAAAAAGACCAAGAAAAGGAGCCCAACCCAGGTAGAAAGATAAAATAATAAACTTAGAGCAGAAATCAATGAGCTAGCTGGAAGCCGAAAAAACAATGTAAAAGATTAATGAAACCAACAGCTGGTTCTTTGAAAGAATAAACAAGATTGACAAACCACTTGCAAGACTCGTAAGGGAAAGAGAATCAGAAATGAAAAGGGGGACATCATAACAGAAACCACAGAAATCCAAAGATCATCAGAGATTATTTTGAGAGTCTGTATGCCACACAACTTGAGAACCTGGAAGAAATGGACAAATTCCTGAAGTCATATTGTCTCTATAACTGAAACAAGATGACTTGTAATTACTGAATAAGCCTATCACCATTAGGGAATTGAAACAGTAATTAAAAGTCTGCCCAAACACAAAAACCCTGATCCATATGGATATACAAGTGAATTCTTCCATACCTTTAAAGAGGACCTATTGTCAGTCCTTTTCATGCTCTTCAAATATCTAGAAAAAGTCCCAAGGGGCCGGAGTGATAGCCCAGCGAGTAGGGCATTTGCCTTGCACGCGCCGGCCCATGCCGGCCTGGGTTCAATCCCGGCATCCCATATGGTTCCCGAACACCGCCAGGAGTAATTCCTGAGTGCAGAGCCAGGAGTAACCCCTGAGCATTGCCGGGTGTGACCCAAAAAAAAAAAAAGAAAAAAAAGAAAAAGTCACAAATAGCTTCTATAAGGTGCGTATCATCATGATACCCAAAACAGAAAGAAACATCACAAAAAACTACAGACCAATCTCTCTGATGAACACAGATGCTAAGCTCAAAATAAAATATTAGCAAACATAATATAAACACTCATCAAAAAGATTATACATCATTACCAAGTAGGATTTATTCCTGAAATGGTTCAACCTCTGCAAGTCAATCAACATAATACACCACATCAATAAGAGAAAAAATAAAAAAACATATGATCATATCAATATATGAAGAGAAAGCACTTGACAAGATCCAATACCCATTTTTGATAAAAATTCTCCATCAAATGGGAATTGAAGGAACCTTCCTCAATATAGTCAAAACCATCTACCAAAAGCCCACAGCGAGCATCATTCTCAATGGGGAAAAACTAAAACACTTCCCCTAAGATCAGGAACTCGACAAGATTGCCCACTCTCACCACTTCTATTCAATATAGTACTGGAAGTACTTGCCATTGCAATCAGAGAAGAAAAGGACATTAATGGCATCCAGATAGGTAAGAAAACATCAAGATATCACTATTTGTAGATGATATGATATTATGCATAGAAAATTCTATCCTCTCTAAAAGAGCTGCTAGAAACAAAGATACCTATAATAGAGTGGAAGGTACAAAATACGAAAAGGCAATGGCTTTCCTATATACAAACAGCAAAAGAGAAGAAAGGGATAATAAAAATGATCTCATTCACAATTGTGCCACTGAAAATCAAATGCCTAGGAATTAGTTTAATTAGAACATAAAAGACTTGTACAAAGAAACTACAAAACACTGCTTCAAGAAACAAAAGAAGACACAAGAAAATGGAGACACAGTCCCTGCTCATGAATTGGGAGAATTAACATTTTCAAATGGCAATACTCCCTAGACCATAATACAGATACAATGTAGTACCTACTATAATCATGCCCATGACATTATTCAAAGAAATTAAGCAAACACTCATGAAATTTGTATAGAATAATAAACCCCCATGGATATCTAAAACAATCCTTGGGATAAAAGAAGATGGGAGGCATCACCTTTTCCAATTTCAAACTGTAACTACAAAGTAGTAGTAATGAAAACAGCATGGTATTGGAATAAAAACAGACCTCTAGAGCTATGGAATAGAGTTGATTATTTACACACCCATCCTCAAATACTAGACCATTTAATCTTATATAAAGGAGCAAAAAACTACAAAATGGAGCAAAAAAAATCCTCTTCAGCAAGTGGTTCTGGGAAACTGGGCTGCTACATGTAAAAAAATGAACTTAGACCTCTGTCAAATACCACACACAAAAAGTCAAATCAAAGTCAATTTAAGGTCGTAATATGAGATCTGAATCCTTAAACTACATTGAAGGAAACATAGGAAAAATCCTTCACCACATTGAAGCTGATCATTTTCAAAGATGGAAACCACTAACAAAGCAATTGGAAGCAAAGATAAACCTATGAGACTATATGAAACCAAAAGGTTTCTGCCTCAAAAGAAACAGTGACCAAGATATAAAGAAAGCCCACAGAGTGGGAAAGAATATTCACTCAATAGCATCTGATAAGGGGTTAATATCCCGGATATATGAGGCACTGGTAGAAGTTTACAAGAAGAAGACAGCCAAGCCCATCAAAAAATGGGGAGAAGAAATTAACAGCAACTTCAACAAAGAAGAAATTTGAATTGTCGAAAGCATATGAAAAGAATGTTCATCATCACTAATCAGCAGGGAAATGCAAATCAAAACATCAATGAGATATCTCAATTCACAGAGAATGGAATATATCCAAAAGAGCAAGAACAACAAGTGCTTGCATGGATGCAGTGAAAAGGGGACTCCAATTCATTGTTGGTGGGAATGTCCACTGGTACAGTGTTTTTGGAAAACAATATGGCTATTCCTCCAAAAACTAGATATTGATTGCCCATTTCACCTAGCATTACCATTCCTGGATATATCTTGGGAGGCCAAAAACAATAAACACCATCTGCACTTTTATGTTCATAGTAGCACTGTTAACAATAGTCAGAATCTGGAAGCAACAAGAGTGCCCTAGAACAGACAAATTTATAAAGAAACTGGTACAGCTACACAATGGAATACTATGCACCTGTCAGTAAAAACATGTCAGGAATACTATGCTTCCTGTCATAAGTTATGAAATTTGCCTATAAATGGATGACATGGAGAGGATCATGCTGAGTGAAATTAGCTGACATAAAAGGACAGATATAGAATGACTGCATTTATTTGCCAGATATAAAATAGAATAGTATAATACCGATATCCAAGGTCAGGCAAAATATGGATCCGTATATCTTATCAGTGGGTTGAATCTACCACAAATATGTGAGTCACACAAATGTGTGAGTCAGATGTTAGGTAAGACCGAGAAGAGAACAAGGTGCTAACAATTGTTGGAAATGATCATACCAGTCTATCACTGAACATTTAATGTAGGCAAAGGGATATACATAATAACCTCTAAATGTATGTATTTCAAACCTCAACATGTAAGAGAAGGAAGAAAAGATAGACTAAGAGAGACAGAGAGACACAGAGAGAGACAGAGAGAGAGAAAAGGGAAGCAAAGTGCCTGCCATAAAGGCATGCCAGGGAGTGGGGGGAATCAGGGCACTGGTGGAGGAATGGTTGCTGGAGCACTGAATGGGAGAAACCCAAACACGAACATCTGTGTAATTGCATATCTCATGGTGGTATAATAAAAAAACTTTTTAAAAATTAAAAGAAATTAGATTTCTGTGTAACACAAAAAGGCCACCACTATTGGAGTAAAGATTAATATACAAAATGTTTCTCCTTTCAGGTCCCCTGACATCTTCCATTTTTTAAGAGTAAAGTATGATATTATGCTGCCAATGTCTAGTTGATTACATCTGCTATCTTGAATTAGTGAAAGAACTTACCTGGCATATTGCTAATTTGCAGGAGAGGGAGCATGGCTCAGAGCTAGTAGTACTCAGGATATTTACTCATGGATATTTGTTTACTCAGGGATCAATCCTGATGATACTTACAGGAACATAATATGGTGTTGGACATCGAAGCAGGGCATGCAAGACAAACACATTAACCCCATATCTCTCCAACCCTAATATTTTCTGGTATTTAAAAAATAATTTTCAGCGATGTTATTACAGATAATAAAACTTGATATTTTAAATAAAATATTCAAAACGAAGATGAATAGAACAGCCTGAAGTGAGGCAAAAGTGGTAAAAGCTGGTAGCCTTGATTTTGTTTATATGGGTATTTAAAAGTATTTGTAATGTGAGATAGCACAAACAAATAAAATGCTTGCCTTGCATACAGTAAACATGGATTTCTGTCCTGGCACGCCATATGGTGCCCAGAGGACATCCAGACTTGAGAATCAGGAGTTAATCATGAGCACTGCTGCATGTGCCCCCAAAAAATAATAAAAACAAAAAAGGCTGAAAGGTGCTGAAACATTCAGTTGTATTTTTTTGTCAATGTCATCAATTTTGGCCTCTTCCAATGTTGCCACAATGATGCCAAAGAGCTCCCATTGTGGGCCATTCTGGGAGTTCTCTTCTTAAACTTTGCAGCCCTTTCTCCCTGTTCTGTGAAGTAGAATTTTGCACAAAGGAGACGATGGTCTGATCCTGTTTGGAATTTTGGGATGACAGCGACATTGTTCAGGCAAAAATGTTTATTGGATATGATGTGGTCATTTCATTATGGAACTGTCCACCAGAAGATTACCATGCCCAATGTTTAGATTCAACCTCTGGAACTCTGAGTTACCATGAATGGTCTTGGTGGACATGATGAACTCAGATATTCTCTCACCCTGTTCGTACCATTCAGGCCTTGGGTGTGATGTGGAGTTCTTCCTTTTGAGTCACAACCAGGGATGCTTAGAGGTTTCTACTGGCTCTGCACTCAGA
Organism: Cryptotis parvus; assembly: GCA_021461705.1. Classification (NCBI taxonomy): domain Eukaryota; kingdom Metazoa; phylum Chordata; class Mammalia; order Eulipotyphla; family Soricidae; genus Cryptotis; species Cryptotis parvus. Next base: position 86,589 of record JAJIBD010004214.1, on the reverse strand, counting down.
AATTACTCCTGGCAGTGTTTGGGGACCATATGAGAACCTGGGTCAGCACACACAATACAAATGCCCTACCAACTGTTCTATGACTCCAGCCTGAGTTTTCTTGTTTATAAACTAAAATAGTTGGAATTGATGACCCCTAACATCTCATTAACATTTCTGATTCTGTTTTTATAAAAAATATTACTTTAAAATATTTATTTCATTTTTTCATCTCAACAATGCACTTTGCTTTGTTGAGGTTAACTATTAGGGGAAAAGAAACCTCTAGATTTCTTTTATAAAAAATTTATATTCTGTGACTGAGAACATGTCTTAAAGTGGGTGGAAAACATACCTGACCGGTGCCAGATCCCAAATCAGTACCTGATAGCTGATGATTCACTTAACACTTCCCAATGTGATCCCAGTGACCTCCTGTAGCAGCAGTGCACAAGCACCATCACTTTAGGCCCAAATACAGGTTGGGCTCATCCATCAGTTATGACTGCAAGTGGCTCTTGTATCCACTTCACTCCAACAAAATATTAAAGGGTCTCATATTCTAGTAAGAAATAAGCAACAATGATTTGAGGTAAACAATTATGACACATTATGAGAGTTGAACAATGAAAATTTCATCGTCCAAGAAATTTTAAAAATACATATTAAGCATCATTTTTTTTTTTTGCTTTTTTTTGGGGTCATACCCGGCAATGCTCAGGGATTTCTCCTGGCTCTGAACTCAGGAATTACTCCTGGCGTTGCTCAGGGGACCATATGGGATGCTGGGGATCGAACCTGGGCTGGCATGGGCGGCCATATGCAAGGCAAATGCCCTACCCACAGGACTATCCCTCCGGTCCCTAAGCATCATTTAAATGGCTCAATATATAAAAATACAGATTTCATCATATCATTTTCTAAAATATTTACATATTTCACTTACTTACTGATTAAGAAAAACTTTGCTATCTACCATATTGTCCATTTCAGTTACTCCACATTAACTTATTAACCTTAAAGCCATTAAGAAAACCGAGATAAATATTTTTATTTAGTCATTGTATATTGTGCCCCTCGAGGTGTTGCAGGTGTAACTGCAGTGCCCGACTGCATCAGCAGGTGGCAGACAGGAGACAGGCTTGTCTACACCCAGGGCTTTGCCCCGTGAGCTTTGGAAGGTTGATGGTCTGACATAGAAATAGATTGGGTCCCGTGGATAAACTCAGAGCCACAGCAGAGCCTGGCAAGGTACCCATGGTGTATTCAATATGCTAAAAACAGTAACAATAATGGACCTCATTCCCAATGAATGGAAACGTTACTGGCAACTGCTTGAGCAAGTCAATTAATAATGGGAAGACAAGTGACAAGCGACTTTTTATAAACATCCTTTATACATATTTAATTATATAAATTTTTTTCATAATTTTAATAATATATTATTTTGTTATTTGTGCATGTTGATAGCAATTGTATTTTTTGGGAAAACAGAACCTTGTGAAAATATATTTCTCAAATATAACTGACATTAATTTATTAACTTTTTCATTTCTTTATTTTTTGAAGACTAATTTCCATGTATTTGTCTTTTTTTTCATGACTGACAAAATATTCATCTCTTCACTGTATCACTGTATCACTGTCCTCCCATTCATCATAGATTTCCCGGCGTGGCCACCAGTAACATCTCCATATGTCCTGTCTCATGCTAGTAGAGTTCAAGGGCATCTGCTTGCTCCAGGAACATAAAGAGCCTCAATCCATTCCGGAATGAGGTCTATAATTGTTACTGGTATTTGGCATATCAAATACAACACGAGTAGCTTGCCAGGCTCTGCCATGCAGGTAGCATACTCTTGTAGTCATTTCTAAGTCCAGTATTTATTGATGAATGTGCGGCTGCAAGGGGCCACGTGAGTAGGCCTGTGATAGGCTGGTCTGCTGGGTGGAGTTCTGACGAGAGAGAAGTCGGATGTGGAAAATGTAGGCCCTCATGGAGTGGGGGTCGTCCGGCTTGTTGCAAGGTTCTGCTTGGGTGGCAGGCCAGGGCTAGAACCCGCCATCCCTCCTGGGCGCCTCGTGAGTGGCTGGGCACAGGGAGAGCAAGTAGCAGCTCTGCCCCATGTCTGTGAGTTTCTCACAGACATGAACCCTGGAGCAAAGTTCTTTAAAATATTAAAAGCAATGAAGTAATGAAGTAGTGCTATCACTCTAATCTTAAAATCTTAAAAGCAATGAAGTAGTGCTATCACTCTAATCTATGAAATAAAAATCCTTATTTAACTGTCCATTGAATCAATTTACACATTGTAATGGAGTTAAGTCATGATAAACCAGATTTATTTCAGAGTGATAGCACAGCGGTAGGCCACTTGCCTTGCGAGCAGCCGACCGGGTTCGATCTCCGGCATCCCATATGGTCTCCTGAGTACCTCCAGGAGTAATTCCTGAGTGCACAGCCAGGAGTAACCCCTGAGCATTGCCGGGTGTGACCCAAAAAGCAAAATAAAAAATCATCTCTTAATCGGCATAATTAAAATAAAACTATTTCTTGAGGAGTGCAGGCTTGCCAGCAAAGTACTAAATTATTTTTAATCTACATACAAAGTTTATGAACCTGATATATTATTATGCTCACTTTGAACAGAACAGATGTGAAACCTGCAAATGTTAGAAATATTTTCTAGTAATATTTCATAGATATGAACTTTGGAACTCTAGAAACTGAGCTTTTTTTGCCTTGGCTAATGAGACAGCGTCCCTGACTCTGGAACAGTGACAGAGGTAGGAACTCCAGATTCCTTCTCTCACTTGAGTGAGGCATGATATTCCAAGCATAGCTCTTTCAATTCCTCTTAGGGAGACCCGAATAGCATTCTCATCCTGCTTTCATAGGGCCCAGGTCTCTGAGACATATGTTAATGCAGGCAGAACAGTGGAGTCAAAGAGATGTGCCCAGAACTGGAGGTTTTTTGTCTTTTTTGCTATTTCCTCAATGCTTTTAAAGGCATTCCATGCCACTCTCTTCCTCCTGAGCAGCTCAGGTTGTAGGTCATTCATCATGTTGACTTCTCGACCAAGGTACACTTAACCGCTACATTCAGAGATGTTTGTTCCATTGAGAGTGAATGGGGCCTCAAGAATGACATGTGACAATTAGAATGGGGAAGAATGGGAATAAAACTAAATGGTCAGCAACTATACAACCTCCGCTTCACTGATGACATTGTTCTAATAACACCATACATTACCCAGTTGGCACAAATGCTGACTGACTTTGACCTTGAATTTGGAAAGATAGGATTACAGCTGATTCTCAACATAACAATGTTCATGAAAATCGTACTGCTTCCTCATGCCCCATTCACTATCAATGGAACAAACATCTCTGAATGCAGCAGTTATGTGTACATAGGTTGAGAACTCAACATGAAAAACGACCTAAAACCTGAGTTGTGTAGGAGGAGAGAGCAGCATGGACCACCTTCAAGAATATGGGAGAAATAGCTTAAAGGACAGATGACCTCAGGGTCTGGGCACATCTCTTCGACTCCACCATTCTCCCTGCATTAACATATTCCTCAGATAACTGGGCCCTATAAAAGCAGGATGAGAACTCTATTAGGGTCTACCAGAGAGGAATCAAAAGAGCTATGCTTGGAATATCATGCCTCACTCAAGTGAGAGAAAGAATCCAGAGTCCGACGACTTCCTTCTGGTGATCGAGAGTCAAGGATGCTGTTTCGTTTGCCAAGGTGTCGAAAATCAGTTGGGCTGGACATGTAATGCGATGGAGATGACCGCTGGACTAGAGTGGTTATTGACTGGATCCACGGGACATCAAAACATCAGGTGGCTGCCCACCTACAAGACGGACAGATTTCTTCATCAAGACCCTGAACAAATGGTTTGATGCGCTTCATATTTCTGGAGCAATCAGATGCCATTAGACTACACTGGCATGTGACAGGAGCAAATGGAAATGTTACTTGTGCCTGCTCTAGCAAATCAATGAATAACGGAATGTCAAGTGATCAAGTGATAAATGTCTGTGCAGATTCATGAAGCTAATTTCAGTCAGTGAATATTTCATATTAGTATGCATATAATTTTGTGTATGACATTTTATTCTATTAATATGATAGTTCATTTGAAATCAATAAATGTAAAGTAACCTAAGAAATTTGACTCTTAAGTATTGATTGGAACTCAGACTCAGGAAGCAAGAAGACTGGAAGACATTTATGACTATGGAAACAAAGAAAATTGTAAATTATGAATAAGAATCTGAAATCTGAATAGTTCTTCCTTTCAAGTTGTCTTTGAGATAGTATGGTGGGAATATGATCACTTGATCACTTGATATCCCATTATTCATCAATTTGCTCAAGCGGGTGCCAGTAATGTTTCCATTTGACCATATCACGTGCCAGTGTAGCTCAATGGTATCTGTCTGTTTCAGGGATATTGAGAACTTCAAATTGTTTGTTTAGGGTCCTGATAAGGAAGTCTGACCATCTTGTAAGTGGGCTGCCACACGATCTTTTGGCATCCTGAGGAATCCAATCGGTAATGGCTCTAGTTCAACGGTAGTCTCCAGATCGAATTATATGATCAGCCCATCTGATTTTCGATGTTCTGGCAGATGAGACAGCGTCCTTGATTTTAGAATAGCGACGGAGGTCGGAGCTCGGATTCCCTCTCTCACTTGAGTGAGGCGTGATAGTCCAAGTATGGCTCTTTCAATTCCTCTTTGGCAGACCCAAATGGTATTCTCATCCCACTTTCCTAAGGCCCAGGTCTCTGAGACGTATGTCAATGAAGGGAGAACTGTGTAGTCAAAGAGGTGTGCCCATAGCCAGAGGTTCTTTATGCTTTTGACTATTGTTTCGATGTTTTTGATGGCAGTCCATGCTGCTCTTTTCCTCCTGTGCAACTCAGGTTTCAAGTCATCATGTTCACTTCTCGACCTAGGTACACATAGCTGTTGCATTCAGAGATGTTTGTTCCATTGAGAGTGAATGGGGCCTCTGGAACTAGTTCATTTCGCATGAACATAGCTTTTTTGAAATTCAGTTGTAGACCTATCCTTCTACATTCTGGTCAAAGTCTGTCAGCATTTGTGCCGCTTGGCTGATATTTGGTGTTATTAGAACAATGTCATCAGTGAAGTGTAGGTGGTGTAGTTGCCGGCCATCTATCTTCACTCCCATTTTTCCCATCCTAATTGTCGCATCATGATTTCCAGGGTAGCGCTGAAGAGTTTTGGTGAAATGTTATCATTTTAAGTCAATAAAAGTGAGACAGAGCGGCATCTTGAATTCTCTATAGACTTCAATGAGTTTAGCTATAGTGTGGATATGGTCGATTGTGCTGAATCCTTTTCGGAAGCCAGCCTTCTCACAAGGTTGTTCTTCATCTAATGTTCTGCCAATTCTGTTCAGGATGACTCGAGTGAACAGTTTGTATATGACGGACAACAGGCAGATGGGGCGATAGTTGCCAATATTGTGAATGTCTCCCTTCTTAAACAGTAGAACTGTCCTGCTAGTTTTCCATTGGTCAGGTAGTGTGTGAAGAGTTGAGGCAGTGTACTGATAAGAATTGATGGCAGATTCTTCAGGTGTTTGGGTTTGATCTTGTCTGGGCCTGATGCTCTTCCCTTCTTAAATGACGAAATGGCATGTCCAATTTCACAAGGGAGAACATTGGGAACGACATATGCATCCTGGCGGAATTTGGTATGCGGGTAGGTGGATGTGGCTATTAAAGAGATCTGAGTAGAAGTCATGGATAATCTCCATTGCCTTTCTGGAAGATGTGATAGACCCTTCAGGATGTCGGAGGGTAGTCATTTTTGTCTTATAATTGGCCAAGGACAGGCGGGCATTGCTAATGCTTTTTTCAGCTTCTGCTGCATCCTCCAGCACTTCTGCTCTTCTCTCCTTGAGGTCTCCCTTTATCACGTCTCTGCACTGCTTTGCAAGCTTGGATGTTAGTATCTGGTCCCCTGAGGCTCGCACCTTACCACATTGGTGAATGAGCTTGGGAGTTTTTGAAGACAGGCGTCCTTTTGTGTCCTTTACTCTCTTGGCTGCAAACATTGATTCATTCAAATGCCTAACAAACTGGATAGGATGATTACATTTGATGAGATGTGGCCCACTACCAGCAGTTTCTATCTTCCTTGTCTACACATCAACATCCGCATAGAAAAACGAAGAAATTGAGAAATTCTACATAGAACTGGAGGAGTTCTATAAAAACGATCACACCTTCTACAAAATCATAGTCGGTGATTTCAATGCCAAGATAGGACCAAGAAGATCAGCTGAAGAACTCCACATCGAAACCCATGGCCTAGAATGGAACGAACAGGGTGAGAGGCTATCTGAGTTCATAATGTCCACCAAGACCATTCATGGGAACTCACAGTTCCAAAAGGCTGAATCAAAATGTTGGACATGGCAATCTCCTGGTGGACAGTTCCACAATGAAATTGACCACATAATCTTCAATCAAAGGTTCTACCTAACCAATGACGCTGCCGTCCCAAAATCCCAAACAGGAGCAGACCACCGTCTCCTTCGTAAAATTCTACTTCACACAACAAGGAGCAAAGGCTGCAAAGTTTAAGAAGAAAACCACCAGAATGACCACCAACTGGGAACTCATTGGCACCATTGCAGCAACATGGGAAGATGCTATCATTGACAACATCGATGCAGAATACAACCGACTGGTTCAACACCTCCATGATTGTGCAAAGAATGCCAAGAGAGTAAAGGACACAAAAGGAAATATGATAAAAAAAGAAAAATCTCTTCTTAATAGGAAGATGAGCAAATGAATGAGATGCAACATAGACAAAGGATCAAATTCCATTTTGTATTCAAACTTGAATTCAAATTCCATTTTGAATGTCTCTCACTCTAATAACCAATTCCAGTGGGCAGAATTGGTATAGCTATAATCAAAAACTGTCACAATTTGCTTCCTCAGGGAGTCCTTCATTCAAAAGATTGTTACAATACTGCTTAAACTGGGACAGCACATTAGTTCAGTGAGTAGGGCTTTTGCCTTGCATGCGGCTGACCTGGGGTTCTATCCCCTGCATCCAATACAGTCCCACGAGCAGTGCCAGGAGTAACACTTGTATGCAGAGTCAGGAATAACCCTTGAACATTGCCAGGTATGACCCAAAAAGGAAAAACATGATGATTAAATAGTGCAATCCCTGTTTACGTGATATACGATGAGAAAAGTAGTATTTCTGAACCTTGTTTTATCACCTGAAAAGAGAGATTGTATGACTCTAATAAAATCATAGTGTAAAATAGATGGCATGTAAAAGGATTTGAGTATTCTTGTTGATAACATTGCTAGAGAAAATGAAGCATCTAATTCCCTATAGGATCTGCCATTATAAAAGAATAATATGATATTCTATCTGATTATGTTAATTTACTTGAAAAGTAAGTAGATATCTTTCAGTCAGAAAGCAAGACAAGAGCTTTTTTTAAATAGAGGAAAGCTTTACTTACTTTTATGCTTTTTATTTTATTATGCCACCATGATATATACAATTATGTAACTGTTAATGATTTGGTTTCAGTCATACAGTGTTTCAGCACCCATCCCTCCACCAGTGCACATTTCTCACCATCAATGTCCCCTGTTACCCTCCTGCCCCAGCCAGTCTCTATGGCAGGCACTTTGCCTCTTCTCTATCTCGTCTGTCTGTCTGTCTACTTATCATCTATCTATCTGTCTGTCTATCTGTCTATCAATCTGTTTGTCTGTCAGTCTATATATCTATCTCTATCTCTTACACACTGTGGCTTGCAATACATACATTAAAAGGTAATCATGTATATCCCTTTGCCTTCATTCAGTGCTCAGTTTTAGGCTGGTACTACCATTTCCGACAATTATTAGCACAATGGTCCCTTCTCTGTCTAATTTTACCCCTGACTCTCACACATTTGTAAAAGATACCACCCATGACAAGTCCTCCTGTCCATGTTTTGCTTGGACTTGGGTATTAGAATCATTCTATATTTTTATCTGCACATGTGTGCAGTCATTTTGTATCTGTCCTTTTGCTTCTAGCTAATTTCACTCAGTATGATATTCAACATGTCCATCCATTTATAGGTAAGAAAGCACATAATTTGCCAAAAGCCATGTGAGAACATCCAAGAGATAGGAAAGTAATAATGATTTACTAGGCATATATCACTAAATAGAAAATAATTTAACATGGCAGGACCAAATTCTGAAAGAGAACACAGTTATGTTGTAGATATTTGGCATAATCATATACACTAGCAAAATGCATTTTAAGCCAAAAAGTAATGTGAAAGTTAGTTATGTTTATAGAAAGAAATTAAAACTTTATTATGACAGATTGAAAATGAGAGAAAGGCCAGCTATATAGAGTCTGGACATATGGTGATTACAAATTATTAAAGCATGAAAAAATATATGTCTAAGCTAAGGCAATAGAAACTGGTGTATACATGTGCCCATACACACACATATACCAACACACGTGTACCCACATATGGTTGAACTGAATATAGATACTCAAAATAAATTCAGTATCTCTTAACAAATAGATTCAAGACTTTATGCTTCTAGCTTAAACAATTTAAAATTCTACCAAGTGAGGAAAAAGAATAGTTATGGGAATGAAACAAGCTGTGTGAGACAGATAATAGCAAGTTGCTGCTAAGAGAATGGAATATAAGTGTGATATCCTCAAGACAAAAGTTTACATTTGTGAATAACATATTTCACTTATGTTTTTATGATGGCAGTAATTTCACATATCTCTGTATTTATCTTTAGATTGAGTTTTGACATAGTGAAGCTTTTCACTCCTAAGAGAGAATTTGAATTCTACGAAGAAGCAAATAAATAAAGGAGTACTAAGAAGATCTTGCATCTTCAACTAAGTAAAGGTTTAAATAATAGAATTAATAGCACATTGAATCTGATCCATGTATTCATATATCTGAGTTTTAGTGAACAAATAAAGGATGATGGTTAATTTTACAGGCTTACTTGACTGTGTAGAGAATGTCTAAATTTTATTCTAGCACTGGGTATGTCTGTGAGCTTATTTAAATAACATTAGCATTTGAATTGGTGAATATATTAAAATAGATGTAGTTCCCAATACTGGATGGATATTATTCAATCTTTGATTGTCCAATAGGACAAAAGATGGAGGAGAAAGGAATCCTCCCTTCGATTATCATCATCTTGGAATATCGCCATCTACTTGCATTAAGAGTTATATCGTCATAGCCCATTTTCAGGCATTTAAATTTGCAACTGGCATTGCAAAACTGATACTCATGTTTCTTAATCTTTGAGATATTGATCATAGTACTACATTTTTGTGTGCTTGTTTTGTTTGTTTGGGAGGAATACACAGTGGTCCTAGTCTAGTTCATGAGTTTGCTTTTCTCATAGTAATAGGGATCATGGAGCTGTCTCACTCAGTCTTGCTTCCTAAGGAAATACTGCTTTCTCTGAAATATTCTGTCATTCAAATAAATTTGCTTTAGTAGTTATGATAAAAAAATCAGAAAATACAAGTTACAAGCTGATGATCTGCAGTTCTAGTAAGACTTTTCAGATACAATAATTCAAGATCAAAAAGTTGTCGGGGGCCTGAGCGATAGCACAGGATTTGGTCATTTGCCTTGCACGGTGCCGACCTGGGTTCGATTACCAGTATTCCATATGGTCCCCAACCACTGCCAGGAGGAATTCCTGAGTGCAAAGCCTAAGAATAACCCCTGAGCATTGGTGGGTGTGACCCCAAAAGCAAAAAAAATTGTTGGTTTCATTCCAAGTGAAAAAATATTCAAATTATGTCTTGGTGAGGACCCCCTCTTGTTATTAATTCCATCTCTCATATAAGTTGAATAAGTAACTTCAAGGAGAAACATATATCCATGAAGATGAAAAGGAAAATATCCCTTATTAAATTTGGAAAAATTGGGGGAGAAGTGATAAAAATGAGAACAATAATAACCCTCGATGAAGACCATTTTGGATGAATACATTTTATCTTCAATCTACATTAGTCAAATAATCACAAGTTCTTAATCAAGTTATGCTAATTTCAATGTATTATGACATATGATATCTGAAAATAATATGACATAAACAAAGGTGGGGCAAGACATGTTTTTAAATACAACTCATGCACTCTAGACTAAATAAAAATTGGTCAGCAAGGGATTGGAGTAATAGTATAGTGGGTAGCTTACTTGTCTTGAATGGAGTCAATCTGGGTTATTTATCCAGCACCATTTATGATAGTCAGAGCCCTCCAAGAGCAATTTCTGAGTGCAGATACAGGAGTATACCCTCAGCACCATTGGGTGCTGCATCACAAACAAAAACAAAACAAAAAAAAAACATGCTTATCGAAAGGTAAAGGTTATTGACCAATCAGTGTGGAAGGAAGTCTCATTGGAACATACTTGCCACGAAACTTTGTTTTAAAAACTAACTTTTAAGGCACAAAAATGGAATGCTTTAAGATGCTATAATTCATATAGTATTCAATTTCTGTAAAATTGAACAAAACAGTGCCCATAGAGATAGTAGAGTGGTGGGGTACTTCCCTGCACATTGCTGACTTAGGTTGGTACCCCATACCCCATTTGGTTCCCTAAGTCCACCAGTAGTGATCATTGAGTGCAGAGCCAAGAATAAGCCATGATCACTGATGGATGTGGCCCCAACAAACAAAAACAATAAAAAAAAAACATTGAAATTCTCATAAAATAATGTTACTTAAACTCAGTTTAAAAGGTTGAAAATCAGGGCCAGAGTGATAGTGCAGCAGGTAGGAAGTTTGTCTTGCATGCGGCCGTCCCATACCGGCCCAGGTTCGATCCCCGGCATCCCACATGGGCCCCAAGCACCATCCGGAAGTAATTCCTAAGTGCAGAGCCAGGAGAACCCTGAGTATTGCCGGGTGTGACCAAAAAAAGCAAAAAAAAAAAAAAAAAGGCTGAAAATAACTGTCTAGGGCTATTCCAGCATTTTAAATAAAAAATTTTTATTTTTATTGTATCAGTAAAAGTATTAAATAGAACTCTGGTGATTTTATGCCTAACTTTCATGCAATCTTAATATTTTGTGTGAACTGCAGAGATCTTGAAGCACTTGATATGTTTTCTTTTTTTTCCAGTTCACTTCATCTAAAATACCTTGACACAGAATAAATTCATTTATATTTGAAATTAAAATATAAACATAAATATTTTTTACCTTTTTAACATAGTTTCTCTTTTTCATATACTTTCTATCTGACAAAAAGTAATGCATCTTTCATGGGGCACAGAGATAGAGCAATGAGCGAGGTGTTTTCTAAAATTTTGAACTGGGGTCAACCAGAGTTTAATCCCCTGTACCACATATAGTCTGTCACTAGAATCCAGTTAGAAGTGAGCCTTAAGATTTGAGTTAGGAGTAAGCCCTGAACAGCTAATACTAACCTTTAGTGCACCTCAGCAAAGTTACTTCCAAAGACTGAGTGTCTGGCAAAACTTTAGGTTACATTTATGCCTGACTCAAGCTGGGGATCTGTTTTTGCAACGAGGGAGAGCAATAGACGGTTCAACTTACAAGGTGAATAGTACACAAACGTGATAGGGTAATATAGTACACAGATGTGGTAGAAGCAGGATCAGAAATCAGTTTATCCTATGGTAGTAATGAGCAAAGTGCTGGAAGAAGATCCAGACTTCCCATCATAGGAATCACCGTCCCTTGTAAAAATGAAAATAGGCTTCATAAATTTAGTAAAAGAATCAGGTTTCCCTTCACATGAGCATGATAGGGAATGATCCAAGAGAACCCAGCCAGGAAATGGTCCTGAATACCAACTGGATGTGGTTCCAAAACATACAAGAAAAAAAATGAAACTAGTCAGTGGGGGTGTAATTGTGGAGAATATTGGCAGTTTTGGTGGTCGGTGTGGTGAAGCTATCGTTGTAAGCAAAAAGCATAAATATTAACACTATTGCAATCTGTGCTTTCTCGATAAAAATAGGTTGCATGTTCTCATTTGTGTACTGAATTCCACCACATTGATGACAGACCAATCAAACTACAGTATCAAAGGCAATTATAGGTGTAAGCCTTCAGAAATCTATTTTACCTTTTTAAGGGCTTACATATACATTTATGGGAAAAGAATTTAGTCTTCTAGAACAGAAAATACTGTTCTGCATTCTCAACCTACTTTCAAATTTTAATCACCTGAAAAACTGTAAACAAATACCATACCAAGTAACTACAGAAGAAAAAAAATATGAAAAAGAAATAGTGTCAGCAAATATCACTGTACTCAGAGAGCCCTTCAGACAATACATATTTAGAACTTCCTAGAATAGATTTTAAAATAATTATAAAAAAACATATCTAAAGGTCTTTACCCTGTTCTTAACCAAGTTTGATTAGTATGCACATGATTGTATCTTTTCCTACTGATATTTTACAAAAATTTTAAAATTAAAGTAGAATATTGAAAGCTATAATTTTAAAGAACATTTGTCCAACTACTAGAAAGGAACTAGCATTGTTTTAGGAGTGCTGCAAGTGGCTATATATGTAATATCTACATCACTTGATCACTTGATCGTTGAATCCCGTTATTCATCGATTTGCTCGAGCGGGTGCCAGTAACATTTCCATTGGACCCTACCACGTGCCAATGTAGCCCAATGGCATCTGGTTGATTCAGGAATATGAAGAGCCTCAAACCGTACCTTCAGGGTCTTGACAAGGAAGTCTGACCATCTTGTAGGTGGGCGGCCACTTGATCTTTTGACAACCCGTGGGATCCAGTCGGTAATGGCTCTAGTCCAGCGGTTGTCTCCAAATCGCATTACATGTCCAGCCCATCTGATTTTTGATGGCTTAGCAAACGAGACAGCATCCCCGGTACTGGAATAGCGATGGAGGTCAGAATCCAGATTCTTTCTCTCACTTGAGTGAGGAATGATATTCCAAGCATAGCTCTTTCGATTCCTCTCTGGGAGACCCAAATAGCATTCTCATCCTGCTTTTGTAGGGCTCAGGTCTCTGAGGCGTATGTTAATGCAGGGAGAATGGTGGAGTCAAATAGATGTGCCAGGAGTCGGAGGTTCTTTGTCCTTTTAGCTATTTCTGAAATGCCTATGAAGGCATTCCATGCCGCTATCTTCCTCCTGCGCAGCTCAGGTTTTAGGTCATTCATCATGTTGATTTCTCGACCTAGGTACACATAACTGCTGCATTCAGAGATGGTTTGTTCCATTGAGAGTGAATGGGGCCTCAGGAACCAGTTCATTCTTCATGAACATTGTTTTCTTTAGATTCAGCTGTAGACCTATCTTTCCACATTCTCGGTCAAAGTCAGCCAGCATTTGTGCCACTTGGCTAATGTTTGGTGTTATTATAACGATGTCATCAGCGAAGCGGAGGTGGTGTAATTGCTGACCATCTATCTTCACTCCCATTCCTTCCCATTCTAATTGTTGCATGATGTTCTCTAGGGTGGCACTGAAGAGTTTTGGTGAAATGGTATCACCCTATCGAACCCCTCTTTTGACATCAATGATCACTTATTTGTATAATGGTGAGATCCTGGTGGTGAATCCTTAATACAGCTCACGAAGGATCTTGATGTATTGAGTTTGAACATCGTTGTTTGACTAGGGCTTCGATGACTGCTTCAGTCTCCTCAGAATCAAAGGCTTTCTGTAAATCAATGAGCGTGAAACAGAGCGGCATCTTGTATTCCCTACAAACCTCAATGAGCTTGGTTACTGTGTGGATATGGTTGATCGTGCTGAATACTTTCCGGAAGCCTGCTTGCTCTCATGGTTGTCCTTCATCTATTGTTCTGCTAATCCTGTTCAGGATGACTTGTGTAAACAGCTTATAGATGATGGGAAAACAGGCAGAACGGCGATAGTTGCTGATGTTTTGAATGTCTCCCTTCTTGAACAGTAGAACTGTCCTGCTGGTTTTCCATTGGGAGGGCACCTTGCATTGGGACAAGTAGCATGTGAAGAGCCGAGCTAGTGTATTGATGAGTACTGATGGCAGATTCTTCAGGTGTTCGGGTATGACTTTGTGTGGGCCTGGTGATGTTCCTTCTTTACCAACGAGATGGCATGTCGGATTTTAGAAGGGAGAACGTTGGGAATGACATATACATCCTGTGGATTTTGGTACGTGGGCAGGTAAATGTAGCTATCAAAGAGATTTGAGTAAAAGTCATGGATAATCTTTTCCATTGCCTTTCTGGAAGATGTGATAGATCCATCAGGGCGCCGGAGGGCAGTCATCTTGGTCTTATAGTTGGCGAAGGACAGGCGGGCGGTGTGAATGCTTTTCCCGGCTTCTGCTGCATCTTCCTGTATTTCTGCTCTTCTGTCTTTGAGGTCTTCTTTTATCATTCTCTGCACCATTTAGCAAGCTTGGACGTTAGCATTTGGTCTCCTGAGGCCCACGCCTTGCCACATTGGTGAATGAGCTAAAAAGTTTCTGAAGACAAGCGTCCTTTTTGTCTTTCTCTCTCTCGGCATTCGTCGCAGAACCATGGAGGTGCTGAACCAGTCGGTTGTATTCTTCACTGTTGTCGCCAATGATGGTATCTTCCCATGTAGCTGCAATGGTTCCAAAGAGTTCCCAGTTGGTGGTCGTTCTGGGAGTTCTCTTCTTAACCTTTGCTGCCTTTTTTTCCCCGTTGTGGGAAGTAGAATTTTGCACGAAGGAGACGGTGGTCTGATCCTGTTTGGAATTTGGACGACAGCAACATCGATTTACCTCCAAATTACCGTGAATATTCTATACACCCCTCTGAGAGAGCCCCACAAAGTAATAAGAAGATAGAGCCCGCACTGCAGAGCCTGGCAAGCTGTCTGATGCATGTTCAATATGCCAATACCAGTAACAGAAATGTTTATTTTTTGACCCGAAAGAGCCCCTTAATACGGCAGCAGTAAGAAAGGTGAACAAGCAATGCCTAATAAAATTTCACGGCCATCCTAGGCTGCCAAAACAAAGAAGGACTAAAATGACTGTCTGTACTTTCAATGCACGACGCTGTCATCAGAAGCATATATTGAGGATCTGATGGTACAAGCGCAAAAGATCAAGTATGACGTCATTGGTCTGACTGAGATGAGGAGGCATCAGTCGCATCATGCTGTATGTGACACCAGAGAAGAATTGTTCCTTGGAACATGCGACAAAAGAGGCGTTGGTGGCGTTGGTGTCCTTGTCAATACGAACATGGTCGCCAACATTGATTCATTTGAATGCCTAACAAACCGGATAAGACGATTACACTTGAAGAGATGGGGCCCATTGCCAGCAATTTCTATCTTCATTGTCTATGCACCAACATCCACATACAAATAAGATGAAATTGAGAAATTCTACATGGAATTGGAGGATTTCTATAAAAAAGATCACACCTTCTACAAGATCATAGTTGGTGATTTTAATGCCAAGATACGACCAAGAAGATCGGCTGAAGAACTCCACATCTGGACCCATGGCATAGAATGGAACAAACAGGGTGAGAGACTATCTATTATTTACATGCATCATTTTATTGAATCAGAATCTGTTTTAAAGTCCAATTGCTTCCATCAAAAAGAACTTGAATATATTTGCCTTTTTTTGTTTTTTGACTATGAATATAACAGTATATTTCCTCGGTTGTGAAAAAAATAGTGTTATGGATTCTAGAAAATAGATAAAATAATCTTTGTTCTCATCTATTACAACATAATTAGGGAGAAGAGTATCTTTCTACATAGGTAGTGCATAGTGCCACTTGTGTGGCTTTTAACACGAGATTTTCCAAATTTTTGAAATTTCAAATCATGATGCTATAATTATAGAATAGCATTTTTTTTTTTGCTTTTTGGGTCACACCCGGTTATGCTCAGGGGTTACTCCTGGCTTTGGACTCAGGAATCACTCCTGGCGGTGCTCAGGGGACCATATGGGATGCCGGGAATTGAACCCGGGTCAGCATGGGCCGGCTGAGTGCAAGGCAAATGCCCTACCTGCTGGACTATTGCTCCAGCCCTTAGAATGGCTTTTAAATATATACAACCCAAATGGAATTTTTTTTCAAAGTATATAAAACTGTATTCATATGTTTTAATTCATTATTAGCCTTGATTATTAGACTTCAGTCTTATTTTTTAAATGTAATATATAAACGTTTTAAGAAAAGAAACAATAATTTTTGTATCCTGTACTCAACTAAAATTTTTCTTACTTTTATCTAAATATTTTAAAAAAGAAATCTTGCTGTCCATGTTTATAAACTATATTCCTTTTTCTAGGAGTCATCACTATTGTGTTATTAGAAAAACTCATTTTTAAAAATTTGGAATATGATATATAGATAGATTTATAACATCTTCTCATCCTTCCCTCCCTAACATCCAGAAATTACTAACTTGTCTACAATCATTGGATTATAATAAAATTAAAAAGCCGAAACTTGCTTTCAAGTTCAATGAATCCGTGCATTAAGCCAATCAGTCAGTCTGTCAGTTATTCAATATATGTAAATTGAATACTGGGCTCTGCATATAATTATGATTGGGGCCAGAAAAACTAACAGTAATAATAAATTCATTCTGTCATTGATTCACAGCGCCAATCTAGAGTGTATCATTGTAAGTATAAAAACAATCAGATAGAGAGTAAGTTACTTTATTTACATGTGGAAGATAAAGATAAAAACAAGAACAACAAAAGGAACAAAATTAAAACACAAGATAAGACTCAAATGGTAAAGTAAGTGTTTGAAAGTGTGAGGCTCAGGTTTGATCCTAGGTATCTTGTGTTCCCACAAGTACCATTATTCTTACACAGTTCAAATATGTCCAAAACATAAATAAAAAACCAATATAGCAAAATATCTAAGTCTATCCTAAGGGAAAACTGTTATACTTAAGAATTAATTTCCCAAATAATTCTTAAGTTGTGGGGAAAATTGACACTTGTGTTAGGAATGGTGCTAAATCATTGCATGCCTAAAATTCAACTATGAATAACTTTGTAAATGATGGTGATTTAATAAAAATGCTTTAAAAATAAATGAAATAAATAAATAAATTAGTTCTATTTTCCCTTCCTAGAAGTCACGTAGATAAATCTGTTTTCATCAATAGCCTGCAGTTTAACAATATTTGAGAACCATAAATGAGATCAAAAAACACTCACACACACATACTCACATATACATACGCACACATACACACTGACTCACCTTACATACACAGATAACTCTTTGATTCATATGAATAAATGAAAGATCATTTGTATCAAGAAATCTAAGACTTTTTAATAAAAGATACTCTTCATAAAAATTATTTCCTCTAGCTATTATTATTTCCTTGTCAAGACCCTGAAGGAACGGTTTGAGGCTCTTCATATTCCTGAATCAACCAGATGCCATTGGGCTATATTGGCGTGTGATAGGGTCCAATGGAAATCGAAAGCATATCGATGAATAACTGGATACAAGTGATCAAGTGAAGCAGGAAAGGTCTAATATAATATGTTTATCTCTTATGTAAAACACTGGAGAGGGAGGGAGCTGGTGTAAATAATACATTTTAATTTCATGGGCTTCATGTAATCGAAAGGGGCAGAGCTGCTACCGGCTCTCCCTGTGCCCAGCTGCTCACGAGGCACCCGGGAGGGATGGTGGGTTCTAGCCCTGGCGTGCCACCCGGCAGAGCCTCACGAAGCCAGACGATCCCCCCCACTCCATGAGGGCAGCCATTTTCCACATCTGGACTTCCCTCTCATCAGAACTCCACCCAGCAGTAGAGCCTAAAACAGCCTGGCTTGCACGGCCACTTGCGGCCACACGGTTCATCAATAAATGCTGGAGATCAGAGGTGATGACAAGAATATGCCACTCGCACAGCAGAGCCTGGCAGCGACCCATGTCATAGTTGCTATGCCAAATACCAGTAACAATTATAGACCTCATTCCCATGACCTGATGGAATGGTTTGAGGCTCTTTATGTTCCTGGAGCAAGCAGATGCCCTTGGGCTCTACTAGCATGAGATAGGACATATGGAGATGTTACTGGTGCCCGCTTGAGCAAATCGATGATGATCAGGAAGACAGTGATACAGCGATACAGTGATAGCTAGTATACAAACTTTCAAAATGGCAAAACATACACATAGATGACAGGTATATCAAAATGCCAAAACACACAAGTACATGACAGTTATATAAAATGCACTTTTTAAAATTCAAGTTTTAAATAACAGTACCTAAATTAAAAACAAATACCTTTAAAAAAATAAGGACCATCAGGTCTCATAGAACGTGAGTATGTTTCACTGTGATAGATAACTCAAAAATGAATTCACAATGTGAGATCAATATGGTGGCCTTCATCACTTCTGAAAATAGAATCAAAAGGCCTAATTTCTAAAAAAGTGGATGTTATTTCCAGAAATAGTTTTATAAAATATGTTTTAATCAAAGATGTTTTTCCAAAAAATAGTTTTATAAAATATATTTTAATCAAAGAGGGAAGTCTGGATGTGGAAAATGGCGGCCCTCATGGAGTGGGGAGAGTCGCCTGGCTTCCTGTGAGGCTCTGCCTGGGTGGTGGGTCAGGGCTAGGAACCCGCCATCCCCTCCCTGGTGCCTCTTGAGCAGCTGGGCACAGGGAGAGCCGGTAGCAGCTCTTCTATTTAGATTACATGAAGCCCATGAAATTAAAATGTGTACCTAGGTCGAGAAGTCAACATGATGAATGACCTAAAACCTGAGTTGCGCAGGAGGAAGAGAGCGGCATGGAATGCCTTTAAAGGCATCTAAGAAATAGCTAAAAGGACAAAGAACCTCTGTCTTCGGGCACATCTCTTTGACTCCACTGATCTCCCTGCATTAACATACTCCTCAGAGACCTCGGCCCTACGAAAGCAGGATGAGAATGCTATTCGGGCCTCCCAGAGAGGAATCGAAAGAGCTATGCTTGGAATATCACACCTCGCTCAAGTGAGAGAAGGAATCCGGAGTTCTGACCTCCGTTGCTATTCCAGAATCAGGGATGCTGTCTCGCTTGCCAAGGCATCGAAAATCAGATGACCCGGATATGTAATGCGATTTGGAGGTAACCACTGGACTGGAGCCATTACCAACTGGATCCCACCAGATGTCAAATGATCAAGTGGCCGCCCACCTACAAGATGGTCAGGCTTCCTTGTCAAGACCCTGAAGGAACGGTTTGAGGCTTTTCATATTCCTGAATAGACCAGATGCCATTGGGCTACATTGGCACGTGATAGGGTCCAATGGAAATGTTACTGGCACCCACTCGAGCAAATTGATGAATAACGGATTCAAGTGATTAAGTGATTAAGTGGTCAATCAAAGACAAAGGGAGAGGTGAATAGGTCATGCAGGACTTTCGTATTAGTTTCCTGATCTAATTTGAACCAAGAAGACATAGTTGAAAGAGTTAGTTACGGACTACAGTGAAACTGGTCTAATTTATCCAGACTTGCCAATTCTGATATGATGGCACTATTGATATTTAAGCTGGGCAATACACCAAAGCTGTAACTCTCCTTCTACTATGACAGCTGGTCACATGTGCTGAAGATGTTCCTGCAGTTCTTATCCTGAATTGTTGGTCATAGCATTTGGTAGAAATTACTTCTCACAACTTCATTTTAGTTGTCCCATATATAAATAATGAACTGCAGACTCTAAAATTAAATCGTAAACTTCATGTAAGATTGGCAGTAATGAATTAATTATATAATTTCAAGAAATGCTAATATTCCAAAAAGAAGCTATATATTTTGTCTACTTTGACTTAAATACTGTCATTATTGTCATTTTTGCCTGGCATAAAATATTCTCTTGATGTGTACTCAGTAATATTATTACACATTACGAATATGAAGTTTTTTCCCTATTTCCATATCATCATTTCCATTAGAAAAAATATCCTGTTAACTCCAAGGGAAGGGTTAGGGGCATGTGGCAAGAAGGAATGCTTATGCTAAATTAGCCAGTATTTTAGTCTTGGAGTTGGGGAAGTTTCTCCACAGATAGAAAGAGAATAAATATTTTCAGCTATGGAACAATATGTTTGTTTATAAGTTATCAACTCTACTTTTGGACCTAAAAATTAAAATCCAAAACAAAAAAAAAAACAAGTAACATAAATCAATAGGCTTGCTTATAGTCTAATAAAAACTTGCTCCTGGACACTAATATTCGAATTAATGCTATTTTCAATAGTCTGAAATATTTTCCTATTGGCTCTTTAACTATTCATTAAGTGTAAAAACTATTTTAAGCTCACAAATTGTGTAAAAATAAGTTATCACCCTTATTTGTCAAGAAGGATGCATTTTTCCCAATCCTACTATTGACTTATTTCTTACTTTTTAAATGCTATTAAGCTTATAATAAGTTACTGTAATTAGAATTATTTCAGAAAGATAAAACTAATATTGCCTCACTTAAAAAAAGGGGAGAACAATCAGGGGTTGAAGAGATAGTAGTGGGAAAGGCCCTGAGAACTATCAGATGTAATTTCTGTGTGCAGAGCCAGTAATAAATAACCCCTGAGCATTGTCAATTGTGACCCAAAAGGCAAAATAGAACCAAAATACAAAGAAAACATTTAAAAATAGTAGAAGAGAATCAGTTTATAAGTTTGCTTATAAATATGATTTGCTAAAGTCAAGGATTGGAATATACCACAAGTGTGTGAGGAGTAGTAGGTAGGTAAAATAGAGAAGGGATCAGCTTCACAAAGATAGTTGGAAAGAGTAATGCTAAAGTAGAATTGAGTACTGAAAGTAGGTGAAAAAATACACATGGCATTTCTGTTTCTTGTTTTGTAAAACACAATGTGCAAAAGGAGAATGAGTGAGTGAGAGAAAGAGAGAGAGGAGAGAGAGAGACAGAAGAATAGTGACTGCTGTAGAGGAAAGGTGTGGCGGGAAAGTGGGAGGGAACTTGCTCATTGGTGTTGGGAAATGTGCACTGGTGGAGGGATGGGTACACTGTATGACTGAAACCCAATATGATCAGCTTTGTAATCTCTTGAACAGTAATTCAGTAAATTTATGAATAAAAATAAATGAATAAAAACATTTAACATACTTCAGTTTATCCCCTGTAGAGATTTAAAACAAAATTCAAATGACATATTTCTTATCATCATTAACTTGTTTCATATATGTATATATGTATATTAAAGTGATGAAATTTTTATTTTGATTGCATTTGGTACTATCTTTAGTGCTGTATTTAATTTCAATAATTTTTTGAAGTTGAATTAAAATGCAATTTTTAAAGTCAATTTTTTGTTTTTTATTTAAATAGCAAATAGTACATACTTTACAGTGCCATTTATATTATTGAGTTAAAATATTACAGGCAGGGACTAATAATTTCACTACATGAGGGAAAGTATAAAACTCCAAAAAATAAGTTAATGTTAAACATATTTTGTTAAATTTTTTGCGCTCATCAACAGACTGTAAAATTGTTAATGTGTGCCAGAGCAATTCCATTATATTTACCAAGCTCTATCAGAAAGTCTAAAGCAAGTCAGTTATGTTCCATAAATAAATAACATAAATTATTGCTCCATACAAACAAAAGCAAAGAAATGACACTAGATGAATTTTGTTATCTAGTTTCCTTTTAGTAATTTTTATTATGTTCAGAAAAGTTGAGATCTGGTACCTTGAAATAAGGTAATTGTTATTTAACTGTTTGTGTCTTGTCTGCAACATATATAGCTGCTCAAAGATATAAATTTTGTGTGCAAGTATCCTCTGATTTAAAGAAATGGAAGAGAAAACAAGGAACCATCACATATTTTTCTTACCTTTTAGCACACAATCAATTTCATTCAATCTGCTGCTAGAAATCCTCTAGTTTGCCTTAGCCCTAAATCACTGGCACTCAAAGGTTTATTACACATTCACACTCATTTGTCATTTGCAGGAAGTCTAATTGAGAGAATTTACAGTTGATTGAGTGCTTCATTTAGATTGTACATGTTTAATAAAAGCTTTTAAAGTTACTAATCTCAGTTCAGAAACAACAAAAGAGCTTGAGGGTGAAAGAATAAAACATTGCAGGTAAATGTTATGGTGTGGCATTTCCTTATAATGTCTCCAAGTAACTGCATTTACTGACTTTGAATCATTTTTACATATCTAACATGGTTTGCTGGTAAGTTTTAGTCTGTTATATCACATGACAGAAATGAGATGGTAGAATTACGTCTCCGTCAGAATGCTGTAGTTAGCGGAAAATGGTGTCAATAATTATTGTACTACAGAAGAAAGTCTAAAATAATATCTTGAGTAAAATAATTTTGAGCATCTTATAAATCAACTTAAATAGTAGGAACTGACTTTAGCCTGCTACTCTGCAGTCATTTTATAATATTCTTTTGATTTCCAACTTGCATTTTTGAATAATATACATTGTTTATAGGATGGTTTTGCACAGTGAGATGTTGTTTCATGTAAATAATCCTTGTTGCCATTTTGCCTCATTTGAAAGATGTTGAATTCTGTAGAAAGTAAATTGAAATGTTAACGTTAAGAAATAGAAGGGGTATCTTGCCCTGTGTGTAGGATATGTAACAATTAAATGTACATATATACATACACAAGGACATGTATTTATGCACGTATGCATGACTACCAAACAGAAACAACTATGAGAGGAAAACTACCTGTGGACAATTCTTTTAGTGGAAATTTGATAAAAATGTTCCTGTGCTTTCATTGATGAGAAAATTTTAGTGACTCACGCTTTCCAGTTTAGTGAACTGATGCTAGTCTCACAACCAGCACATTCTGCATTCATCCTGCATTCAATCAGCATCATCCACTGTTCACCATATAGTCACTCCACATTCATGAGTGTACACTCAAGGAATGAGAAACATGTTATGAACATAGGTTACTTTTATGTGTCTCATGGGAAAAAAGAGAACTTACAAAGAAGACAGAAAAGAATGTAGGGAGATATTTAATACTTGTACAGAGATCTCATTGAGCATGTTGGCATAGAAAGCAACCAGGGAAAAGAAAAAATTGGCAGGGTATAATTAAGAAAAAGAAACAAAACCATTTGTTCCAGAGTGTTCGGGAAGCCGCTGGGGTCCCCAACAGTACCGGGAAGCGAGTTCCCTTCTACTTCCAAAGCCAGCAGGGATTGGATGAAAACTAAGGAATCCTATTCAGTTTTAAAAGATTTTACTATCACAGGTTCCTATATACAATCCAAGAGCATGGAAAACCTCCAGACTCTGGGTTCCTAGCTAGGCCCCAGCCACCTGTAGGCCAAGATGACTGCCACCACGTGTTGAGGCCCAACAGAGAATGGAGAGGACGGAGAAGCAAAACGCCAAGGGAAGCTGAAATGGCAAAAGAGCAAAAAAGGCGCTTACTTCTTCTTGCAGCTTATTTTATAGCTAGAAATTTGCCAAAACTTCCTAGTCAGGCCCATTCTGGGCTGCGCTATCTAGAGATGAAAACAGGAAAACAGCTCTATAGAAATGTAGCAACTTCAGGAGGCCTTCTGACTGTTTACAAGAACCCAGAGCTCATTCAAAGCCTCCCTAGCAGACCTGGGAGGAGCTGTAAGCTAAATGTAACTTCCCCTGGCAGGGAGGGTCTAATGCCCTCAGGTAATTTCTCCCAGCACCTCACCTAAATCTTGAGCCAAGATCTGCCTGGAAATGCCTTTATAGGATAGAGAAGGGATTTCTGAGATGGTATGTCTCTGTACCAAAGACTACTAATGCCAGTTAAATGTTTCTCCAAGCCTTCACAAGAGTCTTGTCTACTTCACAGTAGTTTTGCATTTTAGTTGCCTTTGAGTTATGAGGGAGCCATGCTTGCCTGCTTGGAGGCAAACAGCAGTTCTCTCTGGTCTAATTACTTAGATATCCAGCATGGCCAGGCAAATATACTGGTAAGATCTAGCTAGTCCCATGATGATTGTGGTAGCATAAGAGAATATTTATACCAGCCAGCACAGAATACATGGTCAGATAAACTGCCACATTTAAACTACCACCCTATCTACGAAGTGACCGGCAGGAAGCAATCCAGGGAAGATGCAGAGGCTTTTAGGTGCCCTGCAACACAGATACTATAAAAAGAAATGCTGCACGGCCAGACTGACCATGAGTCACAGGGCAGCTGTCTTAATATTCTGCCTGCCTGTATCCTGAACCTAAGGTAAGACAGATCCAAGAGACTGGAGACCTGCCAGCATCCAGGCTTAATGAGAAGAAAGTGCTGGCTCACCTCCTTGGTTAGAAAACTATAAAGAGAGCAGCTCTCCTTCTAGGACTTGGCATTCTTGGGAAAACCTCCCATGCTGTGGCAGTTTCCTTGCTAAGTTTCTTTCATTTGCTAATAAAATCTGCTTTTGGTTCAACTATTTTCACTCTCTTGTTTTCAAATCTCTGGTTTTCAGAGGTGAGAACCTGAGCAGGGTAACAATGTGGTTTTTAAGCAGAAACTATGGAGAAGTGAGGGAATAAAACATAAGATCACTTGAGGGAAGAATGACCGACACTTTCTACATCTAGTTTCATGTTGTCACAATTTATATACATAGCAACATATGGTGGAATTGTTTGCATCATTAGTTCCTTCAATTCAACACTGAAAAAGTCTTACAGTTTTTGTCTTCTTATATCTGACATTCACTTTTTTCTTAACTTTCTTCATCTCTCTGTTTGCTTTTCCTGACATTAGGCTTTCAGTAGAGTCCACTTAACTTCCACTAGCACACACCAGAATCCTGTATCATTTCTTTGTCAGGTCTCCCTGTTTTAATGTGTGTAATCATTTCAGGCCCAAGAGAAGTATAGAATTCACCTACTTTATTTGAGATTAACTGCTTTTAGCGTATTATGTATTAATTTTAGCAGTATCATTTTTTCTTATAGTATATTATTTTATTCCCAATCTGAATGCTGTTTATATCAACTGGTAAAGATATTTCCACCTCAGCGATAAGTCATATCTACCATTACTGTTGCTTAGACAAATACATATTAGTTTTCTATTGTTGCTGAAAAAGTTACTACAAAGAGTGATTAAAATAGCACCTATTTAGTGAACAAAAATTGGTGTAACCACCATGGAGAAGAACTTAGATAGTTCTAAATAAAACAAAAATGAAAAGCCCAGATAGAAAGTAAGAAAGGTACTTGCTATTTATGTGTTCCCCCAGATTTGATTTGCACTGTGTACAGTCTTCTAAGGGGCACAAGTGGGATATGGTTTCTTAGCAAGGAGTCCATACTAAGTTGTGAAAATGCTAGGGAGGCCTAAACCCACCACCAGCATACCCCATTAAAAATCAATAAATAAGTACCATTCTTCTTGTTCATGCTCTTTTGTTCCCTTGTTCTTGTTCTTCTTGTTCTTATTATTCTTGTTCTTGTTCTTCTTGTTCTTGTTCTTCTTGTTCTTCTTGTTCTTTTCTTTGTCGTCTTTTTCTTGTTCATCTTCTTATTCTTCATGGTCTTCTTTCTTTTTTCTCCCTTCTCCCATCTTTTACACATTCTGGACTTGCCATGTATACATTTAGGTGTTATCATGTATATCAATTTGCTTGCATTCAATGCTCAGTTCTAGTTAAATTGATTTTAAAAATAAAAATGATATATATTATCAATGAACTACCATTCAGTTATAAGAAATAATGGGATTTTGTCTTTTGCAACAACATAGATGAACCCTAATTATATTTTTCTATGATAAATCTTATAGACAAAAGAAAAGAAAAAACCCACTTCATTGTTTACTAATATTTATTCAATGGACCACACAGACATAGCAGTTTCAAAACACAAAACTCTAATGTTAAGCAAGATTCATATGGAAGGCCTGTTCTTGTGTTCTTTTTCCTATTGCTTGCCTCTGGGGTAAGGATGGGGTGAACAGGCCAGGGAAGAGAGCATTTAAGTGATATGCTTGATACACTATTAGGAACAGTATTGAAAACCATACAGTCTAGAATATTTTTGTAAATCATGAGAACTCAATATAAATTCTTCAAAACACATTTAAATAAAAGATACAATAAAATAAACAAACAAAAATTAGTAGATAGTTCATGTCAAAGACATTTGTGGCATTTGCATAGTAATGAAAATTATCTAAGGACATTGATGAAAGCATATGCATGCTTTTAAGTAATGCATGAATGAATCAAATATGTGGAACATATAAAATACAAAGTTTGAGGCCAGAGCGATGCCACAGCGGGTCAGTAATTTGCCTTGTACCTGGTTGAACCCGGTTCTATCCCCAGTTTCCAAGCATCTGCAAGAGTAAGCCTTGAACACTTCTGGTGTGGCCCAAAAAAGAATCAATAAACAAAACAAAGAAAAGTAAAACAAAAAGGCAAAGCTAAAAAATGAATGATATGATACAAAATTAAATTCTTAAACATAAATAACAGGTTGCTGTCTATCAGAGAGGAGGTTGTTCAAAAGGTGAAAAAGGCGGGAAAGGAGTCATATGGTGATATGTTGACCTGGACTTTGGTTGGTAATTATAGCATAATAGTTTCTATAAATATATCAAGGTATAATTTTATATATTTGAAACATGCACATTATAAATTAGTGTTTTTAATGAAAATATTTTATCCATATATTATATTTTTGTGGTTCAGAAATTTAGGCAAAGTACAACACAGAAGATTTTTCTGATTTAGATTCTCATAATGGTAATAAAAATGTGCCAACGAAGTTGCATTCTAAAGATTAGACAGTGTTAAACTTTCATATTCGTTTGCGTTATTGGCCAAAAGTAGTAGAAAGAAAAACTCCTTATTTCTGCCAGCCAGTCCACTGGTTTTGCTCTTTCAGGTCACCCAGTTTCCTTCTTTTACTTCACATGCGACCACCTTGAGCAACAACAGGTCTGTACTCACTTCCTTTCCACTTTCATCAAAATTCTGTCTCTCAATTGTTGCATTTTTCTGAGACCACCAAAAAAAAATTTTCAGCTTTTAAGGATGCACATATTTAAATTAATCCTCACTAGTTAGTGAGGACAGTCTCCTAAATTTGCTGCCCTTTTATTAGTAATTTTGATTTTAGCCACAAAATCGTTTTGCAGTACTAGACTAATTCTCTTGATTTTACAGCCAAGACACAAGAACATCTTTATAATTATGTGTCATAAAGTGCTAACCCCTTGAGTCAGTATGCATTTTTGTATGAATACCTACTTAATTATCAAAATTTTATGAAGTAAAGGCTAATATTATTTTCAAGTTAGAGAAGAAGAAATTGAATTGGATTAAGTAATCACTAAACCTTTTTCTGCAGAACAATTTAAGAGTTCAGTCTAGCTATATGATTACAGCATACATGCTCTTAATTAACTGATGAAATTAATTATAGTGTCAGATAATATTAATGCTAGATGATAGATACAAATTAGCCTTGATTAATCAAACTATTTTTAAATTTATATTTTGAATAAAGTTCCAGAGCTAATATATTCTAAAACATTAAATAGTACAATTACACATAGAAATAGAATTAAATTGAAACTATTTTTGTTTCTTTTCAAACTACATAGTCATTTTATGTTTTGAAGGATTAATTTTCTATTTAAAATAGAAACAAATCAATTTATATATAGATGAAATATATATTTAGACCAAGGGTTATTAAAAAGGATAGAAAATGTGTTTCTCAAAAAGTAGAGTTATAATGTATTTGTTTCAATTTAACTTAGAATATTAAATCATGAATGTCTTAATGTGCATATTATTATTTCAATGAGAAAGTGACAATTTAAAGGGTAATGAGTTTGATGCTAAATTAGACAGTGACAAGATAAAGTTTTTAACATTAATTCTTATTCACTTAGGTAAAATGAGCTAAACAACTTTTTTGGGAAATTAAATTTCTATAGTAATATCAACCATGAACTTTAGTTTCTATTTATATGTATTTTTGAATAATTTGACTTTATTCAAGTAAATCAAACTAAAAATGAGGAATCTAATAGGTAAGAAGTTCCAATGGACAAATTTCCAATGAGGTGAATCTAACATAAACATAAATTACATATGCCATCAAACAGCAAATTTTGTAATTATATTTACATTTATAGCTAAAGTAGAACATTTCAAATCATAAAAGGATTTAAAATTATATATATATATATTTTTTTTCTTTTTGGGGTCACACCCGGCAATGCTCAGGTGTTTCTCCTGGATCTGCACTCAGGAATTACTCCTGGCGGTGCTCAGGGGACCATATGGAATGCTGGGGATAGAACCCGGGCCGGCATGGGCCAGCCACATGCAAGGCAAAAGCCTTACACACTGGGCTATCACTCCGCCCCAATTTAAAATAATATTTAAGTAACCTTTTACATGATTTTGTAAATGTGTCAAATATTAAGAAACTAAAAAAGTCTTTTTTTATGATTCTGTAAATAGATATCAAGAAATAGATGATATTTCTTAGATATCAAGAAACCTTTTCTGATTTAAACATATGATTTATATTTTCAGCTGAATAATTTTTATAGTATCACTTGTCTTCCTGTTGTTCATTGATTTGCTCCAGTGGGCACTATTAATGTCTCCATTCGTTGGGAATGAGGTTCATTATTGTTACTGTTTCTAGCATATCGAATATGCCACGGTAGGTAGCTTGCCAGGCTCTGCCATGACTGGTTTTATTCCAGGGGGCCCAGTCTTTTCCTATGTCCAGCCATCAACCACCCAGGGCCCACGTGGCAGAGCCTGGGTGTAGACAAGCCTGTCTCCTGGATACCACCTGCCAATGCAGCAGGGCCCCACAACCACACCTGCAACACCTCGAGGGACAGGATGACCATATTTTTTTATAATATAATAAAAATATTTATCTTGAATTATAATATAAAAAGTAAAGTTCTCGAAATTCATTAAAACAGGTTAATTAATTAATTACTATACAAAATTAATTCATCGCTCATCATGTGGTCATTATTTTAAACTCGCAATCTCTATTCTAGCTTTTAATCTATAGGAATTATCAATTTAACAGACCCTCAGAGACTGGGAAAATCTCATGCACAACAACCGCAGCCATTTTCAGGGTCCAGACTCCACAACTATTCAGAGCCCCACCCAAGAGAGAAGTTGAGTTCATGCCCAGCTATGCAGGACTTGGTCACTATATTAATCAAACTTCCATGGAGCTGAAGCTGGAGCTCCTTTCCCCATCTCAAACCCCTCATGAAGGGCTGGTGTATCTCCCCCATGACTGCTGCTGGCCCTATAGGCCATGATTCAGGGTCACAAGTGTGTGGTAGTGCTGCTGCTGGCTCTCCTTGTGGCATGCGGATGCCTAAATGCCATGTGATATAAAAGACTGGTATACTCATCTACCAGGTACTCCATCACATTTCATAGAATTAAGTATGGTGCATACAATAACAAGTGTGTGGGCATGAGGTATAGTCTTTGGGAACATATCGATAATTTCCTATATGGTAGGCTCAAATGGCACAATGGAGATTTAAGAATCTCCATTTGTCTAAGAACATATTCATCAACCATATTTAGAGAATTAGTTCCTACAGACCAATCTCCCTGATAAATACAGATGCTAAGATCATCAACAAAATACTAGCAAATAGAATCCAAAGAGTCATCAAAAAGATTATACACAATGCCAAGTGGGATTCATCCCGGGAATGCAAGGATGGTTAAACATCTGCAAGTCAATAAACATAATACATCATATCAACATAAAGAAAAAATAAAAACCATATGATCATATCAATCGATGCAGAGAAGGCATATAACAAGATTCAACACCCGTTCATGATATAAGCTCTCTGTAAAATGGGGATTGAAGGAACCTTCCTAAATATAATCCAGGCCATCTACTACAAGCCCACAGCGAGCATCATTCTCAATGGTGAAAAACTGAAAGCCTTCCCTTTAAGATCAGGGACAAGACAAGGCTGCCCACTCTCACCACTTCTATTTAATATAGTACTGGAAGTACTTGCCATAGCAATCAGGGAAGAAAAAGGCATTAAGGGCATCTGGATAGGAATGGAAGAAGCCAAGTTGTCACTATTTGCAAATGACATGATATTATACTCTCACACCACAGAGACTGGCAAACATCCAAAAAAAGCAAGAACAAACGGTGCTGGCATGGATATGGGGAAAAAGGGACTCTCATCCACTGTTGGTGGGAGTGCTGACTGGTCCAGCCCTTTTGGAAAACAATATCGGCATTCCCCCCAAAAACTAGATATTGAGCTCCTATTTGAACCAGCAATAGCACTCCTGGGAATATACCCGAGAGACCGAAAAAACACATAGCAGAAACACTATCTGTACTTCTTTATTCATCTCTGCGCTATTCACTATAGCTAGAATCTGGAAACAACCTAAATTCCCAAGAAGAGAGGACTGGCTAAAGAAACTGTGGTTCATCTACACTATGGAATACTATGCAGCTTCAGAAAAGATGAAATTTACCTGCAAATGGATGGACATGTAGACTATCATGCTGAGTGAAATTAGTCAGAATGAAAAGGACAGATATAGAATGACTGCATTCATTAATAGGATATAAATAGATATCAGTGTTTTACTAAGTGTGGGAAATAGTAATGGCAGATTAAAACTCACCATTGAATATACACAAAGAGACTTAAGTGATAAACTCTAAATATCTGCAGGGCTAGCCACAATGTGTAAAAGAAGAGGGAGAGAGATGCAGAGACAGAGAGAGAGAGACAGAGAGAAAAAGAGAGAAAATGGGAGGTACCTGCTATTGAGGGCAGCCTGGGGGGTGGGCGGGAGGAGGTGGGGGTACATTGGTGGTGGAAATGGGGCACTGGTGGAGGGATGAGTGCTGGAGTACTGTATTACCAAGAATCAATTATGAACACCTTTGTAATTGTATGTCTCATCGTGGTATAATAAAAAATTTTTTAAAAAATAAATGAATAAAATTCTATTAATACACAAGAAAGATTATCCTATACATACTTAATACTGAATTTGAAATTTTTTTCAGCACATTAGAAACTTCGTAACATCCTTAACAAATTTAAGAATTTGAATTTTTTCACTTTTAAGTTTTTATTAAGACACCGTGATTTAAAAAAGTTATGTTTAGGTGAGTTTTCACTTAACTTTTATCACTTGTCTTCCTGTTGCTCATTGGTTTGCTCTAGTGGGCTCCAGTAACATCTCCAAACGTCCTGTCCCTTGCTAGTGTAGACCAAGGGCATCTGCTTGTTCCAGGAACATGGAGAGTCTCAAACCATTCTTTCAGGTCATGGGAATGAGGTCTATAATTGTTACTGTTTTTTTAGCATATCAAATATGACACAGGTAGCTTGCCAGGCTCTGTGGTGCGGGTGGTATACTCTCAGTCGTAGGCTCTCATCTCGTGCATTTACTGATGAACCAACGGGGAGAGATCAGTTTTCTCTTAGGTGGAGTTCTGACTAGTTGTGGAATCCAGATGTTGAAAATGGCTGCCCTCATGGTGTGGGGGTTCCTCTGGCTTCTTGTGAGGCTTTATTGGGATGGTGGCCAGGGATAGAAACCACCTTCCCTCCCAGGGGCCTTATGATCAGCTGAGCTCAGTGAGAGCCAGTAGCAGCTCTGCCCCATATATCTGAGTCAGATGAGTTTTTGATATACTATATGCAAACATCAGTTCTACCTACAGTGCCAGCTTCCCTGTGCCTGTGTTCCCAGGTTCCATCCTACCCACCATCCGCAGCTCAACTCCTTGACAAGCACATTTTTAAGTTTGGCTGTTGTGGTTTGGATCTTCTGCTTCCAGTATCATGAACTTTGCAGTGTGTATATATAATATACCACTGCTCTACACCATTGATGAGCTGAGTCTCTTTCCCCCTCTCCAGACTACACCAGCCCCCCCATAACTTTGAGTATGCTTCTATTTCCTAGCCTCATTGATTCATTTACCTCTGTCCTCCTACTCATATTCAGAGATTAAGAGCAACTCTGGACTACATCACAAGAATTTGGAAAGTTTTTTTAAGAAAAATCTATTGCCATGTAAAATTCAATTGGAACAAAATTAAAACTGTGTTGGAGCCAGAACCTGTGTATTCCAGCTGAGTGTGATTTTTAACTCATTTCCAGGCACACATGTATCCGTTGGCCATGAGACTTTATTTCCAGTAGGTGAAAACCAGAAAAGACACTCAAAGACCTTAATTCTGGGATTTTGCCTGATATATACAGTATTTTCACAGGATAGCATAGAAACATAAGTTTGTGTGTACAGAAACCTTGACAAGTGTCCCAAAGGCTGAGTAAAACTTTTTTTATATTGCTTGCCTCTCTATAGAAATAAAAAAGTTTGGAAATGATTGAGCAAGTGTTGGGTATTCTTTCATTCTGTCTTGCTGAATATGACAAGTTCACATGCTGTGGAAGCTTTAAAAAAAGACAATCTCAATGGTAATAAACATGGGTCATAACTGAATCTGAGGCCAACTCAACCACCAGAGTCTTAATGTGATGTTAAATTTTGTCAATGGTGGAAGATGGAAGCACTTGAGCCAGAGGAGTTTGGGAGAAGCCATATTTGCGTGCAAGCATTCACTTAACATAGTACAGCCCAGAGAGTTAATGTTCAAAGGAGTTTAAATTTACAGTAAGAGGAAGAAACCACATAAGATGCTGATTCACAGAAGTCAGTCAACTTTGCTAATGTTCTAATATTTTATTAAAGACTATCCGTTCTCACAAGAGATCTGAAATTGCACTTAGTACCAGCAGAAAATTGTCTGTTTTGACTTTGTGGACTTGTTCTTAACCACAGAGTGATAAAAACATCAAAATAAGCTCATAGTTTTTGCCATGAGTTACATCCTCAGGGAGTCAAAAGTAAATGGCGGGGGTGTCTGGGGGGATTCTATAAAGGTCATGGGTTTACTGATATTAAGGGCACATGCTGCAGTGGTGTGAGAGGGGTGCAGCAGAGTGGAAGGGAGGACAGAGCAAGACAGGGAGAGGGAAGAAAGAGAGCTTATGGCTAAAAGGAAATTTCAAAAAAAAGAAAGCCTTCTAGGTAATAGGAAAAAGTAAGATCCAGAAAATTGAGTAAAATCATCTGTAAATTTTCTATCAGGCAATGTTTGTAAATGATGCTGAGTCACTAAGACAGAATCATGGTGATGATTTTATATGAAAAAGTCTTAGACTTTTTAAAAAAATAATAATAACACAAGAAAAGACCTCCAGAGAAAATATAGTTTGGAATGGAGAATTTCCCTCTGTTCATTATATGTTCTCAGAATGATTTTAAAACTATTTTGCATTCATTTCTGTGCTTGTTTCCTGAGATTAAGAACATAAGATTTCTTCAATTAACTCCTAAACAAAGTATTTGAAAATGATAATATGAAGAAAATATACATGACTAGCTATTGTTAAAGAAACTTGAGATTTAATGTTGATCTGGTAAGATCTGTAACTAAATATTGACTTAAATATTTAAGTCAAAGAAATTGTACAACTACCAGGAGAGTTAATACTTCCAATTTATATTATTCTTGAATTTGCTGTGACTAGATAAGCATCAGTGTTTAGGAAGTGTGTGTTTTATGATGTTTTGTGCAACTGTTATATTTTACATCTAACAACTAATAGAAACCTTTCCTTGGAGACAATAGCACCCACTAACTTTTTTATACATTTTTCTACATAGGGCACTGATGTATTTGGTAAAACTATTTAGGCACCAATTTAGAGCATGTTCTCATATTGTCAAGAGTATCTATCTCATTATCTGCTCCTAGCAATAAGAGGGGGAAAGGTTTAAGGAAGGAATCTATTATATAAATATGCATCACTGTGACAGTCCTTGTTTTATATTGCATTAAATGTGAGCCTAACACAAATATAAGCTTTTACAAATGATCATCATTCAGGTGAATTTATTTTAAACCTTACTATTCTTTCAAAAGCTAATAAAACATTACCTTAGGGAGCAGTTACATATCACTACAGCTTTCAACTGAATTCAGTGAGCATTTACACTTTATGAGGCCAAGATATTTGTATTCAACTTCTAATAATTTAATACATCTTTTAAAATGTAGATATTTTACATTCAGTCTCTGAAAACCAGCTCTTTCAAAAGTTGGAAGATCAGGCACTTCTGATACCAATACCATTCAGTATCTCTTAATTGACCAACATTCTCCACTCACCATTGTTTTATCTTCCCTGTCTTTTACACTAAGATCAACCTTGCCATATATTTGGTTTGATATAACATTTCATAATTACTTTTATCTGTATCCTGTCACTAACAAAATTTCTATATATAGAATGAGGGTCCATAAAGTCCATGAAAATAGGAGAGTATTTCTTTCAGGATGAAAAACATACCTGTGATGTAATAATCAAGGACTTCACTTTGTTCAGAGGTGGCTGCAGTGTTGACTACACAAGAAAAAAAAATATTGTTAAAACAACTAAAACATGGAAACATGTAATAATGAACTACTCTATAAAATTGCTGATTGTTTTACTTAATATGACAAATAATATAACAAAATTTCACTAGAATAAATTAAACACTAATAAAGTCCTTATTGAACTGGTAAGTACCTTGAGACATCAAATAAGCAACTTATTCAAAGTTATCCTGCTGGTTAGGGGGAGGACATGGTTTTCAGACAACCTGGCTTGAATACCAAGAATAGCAAGATTACTTGGTATTCTTTCTTCCTTTGTGTTAGGTTGTACTGTATATGACCACATGCACCAGGTTACTCAGTAGTAAACCCAGGCCCACTGCTCACTTCCATCAGTGCTCAAAGGACCGTGTGCTTCCAGGGATGAAAATATGGTCATGTGCTCCATCTCCAAGCCCCTTGCTGTGCTATTGGTTCCACATAATATTCTCATTCCTGCCCCTCGAGTTGTTGCAGGTGTGGCTTCAGTGCCCAGCTGTGTCCGCAGGTGGTAGACAGAAGACAGACTTGTCCACATTCAAGGCTCTGCCCCATAGACCCTAGATTGTTGATGATCTGACATAGAAGAAGACTTGGTCCCCTGGGGTGAACCAAGAGCCACAGCAGATCCTGGCAAGCTACCTATGGTGTATTTGATATGCCAAAAACAATAACAATAATGGACCTCATTCCCAACTAATGGAGACATTACTGGCACCCACTCAAGCAAATCGACAAACAATGGGAAGACAAGTGATACAAGTGAAGTGAAGTGAATATTCCCTCTGTTTGTTACAGTATCTATTGAAGTAATTGTGAATTTGGGGAGTTAAGTTGTTCTGTTGTCTGATATCAAAGATTATATTGGGGTATATTTCATGAAAACAATAGCAATTTTATTACATCTCAAAATATTTATTTTTATTTATTTTAGGTTTCTATTACTGATCTATGAGCAACAGTTTACAAAAGCATTGGTTATATGTTTTAGGGGTACTGTAGGACCTATATGTCTTCCATAATTCTATTGGTGTGGGTTCTCTTAATGAATAAACAAACAAATAGTAAATAAATATTAGAGAATGCAAATAATAAATATTAGAAAATGCAATCCCTTCTATTTTCTCTTTGTATTTCTTTTAATATTGGTGATAGGGAGAGATTATAGCTCCATAAAAACCACTTGTTATATGTTCATCTAAGAACTAATAGAAATTTTCCAAGGAAAGTACTGAATATGCATAATGCTTTGGATATTATGGTCATATAACAATGTTAATTCTTCTTATTCATGAACATGGAATTAAAAAACATCCCTATGGATTCTATTTTAATAGTGGTATAGTTTTCCTAGAGTAATCATTCTCTTTATTTTAGTTGATCCTCAGGTAGTCATTTTATTAGATTGTAAACAGGATTATCTTGTTATTTCTCTTTTGTTTTATTATATTCATATAGAAATGTAACAGTGTTGCATCTTAATTCATTAGACTTTATCCTAATTGTTTATTTTTCAGTATTTTGTAGTATTTTTATTTGGGTATAATAACATGTCATCAGCAAATACTGGCAGCTTAACTTTGTCTCCAATTACATTTTTTTTCTTTTTCATGTTATGACCATGACTTCCTTTCCATGCTGGAAAAGAAAAGAATGATAAGATTTTGGTCTTAACACCTACTCTTAAGGTAAAAGCCTTCATGGGACTAGAAAGAAAGTACATCAGGTAGGATGTGGTGCTGTGACTATCTTCTGATAAATATTTCACTATATATATACATATATATCCAATATATATGTTCACTATTATAGGAATATGAAAAATATACCCCTAAATTTTGCACACTATTTAATGTCAACTACTTTGCTATAATAATCACTGTATCAGTGTCTTCCTATAGATCATTGATTTGCTCGAGCGGGCACCAGTAATATCTCAATACGTCATGTCACATGTGAGATAGTCCAAGAGCATTGCCCACTCCAGGAATATAATGAGCCTCAAACCATTCCATCAGTCATGGGAATGAGGTCTATAATTGTTACTGGCATTTGGCATGTCAAATACGACATGGGTAGCTGGCCAGGCTCTGCCGTACGGGTGGGATTCACTTCTAGTCACCTCAAATTTCGAGCATTTATTGATGAACCGCACAGCCGCAAAGTGGCCGTGCGAGCCAGACTGTGATAAGCTCTTCTGCTGGTAATAATAATATGAAATAATGATAGAAAAATAGATATATACCCCTTAATTTTGCATCTAATGTTAACTAGTTTGCAATAATAATGGTAATGATGATAAATAGATAAGAACACAGAACAATTTTTTTGAAGTTTAAACAGGTTTTATTAAGGAGGTTTTTTGGAAAGGGAAGGAGGAGGAAAAGTAAGAGAGAGAGAATACACATCTCAAGAGGGGAGATGCGGACAACACACATGCTCAGGCATCACATGTGCTCGGCCACGTGGGCTCAGGCAGCATGTGTGTCCATGCAGCATGAACACAGCACAATCTTGGAGTTTATATATATATATATATATATATATATATATATATATATATACAAGTTGATTCTTGTACCCTTAGTTTATTCTTACTATTTTACTATTAAAATCTATGAAAATTTTGGATTTTATCAAAGGGAAATACATTATAACCTCTAAACGTATGTATTGCAAGGCACAATGTATAAGATAAGAAAGAGAAAGAGAAAAAGTGATAAAGACTCTGCCATAGAGGCACACTGGGGGAGGGGGAGGAATTGGGGACATTGGTGGTGGGAAATAGGCACTGGTGGAGGGTGGGTGCTAGAACACTGACTGAAACCCAAACATGAACATCTTTGTAATTGTATATCTCATGGTGTATAATAAAATAATTTTTTTAAATATCATGACAAAATCCATATAGGCAACATGTTTTAATTTTCCATAGTAACTTTATCTGTTGTTTTCTACACAGGATCCTTCTAACATGATCTTTTTCAAAATTTGAAGTAATAGGCTTCTCCTGTTAACATTTGTTTGTCTATCACTTGATCACTTGACATCCTGTGATTCATCAATTTGCTTGAGCGGGCACCAGTAATGTTTCCATTTGACCCTATCACATGCCAATGTTGCCCAATGGCATCTGCTTGCTCCAGGAATACAAAGAGCCTCAAACCATTCATTCACGGTCTTGACAAAGAAATCTGACCATCTTGTAGGTAGGCGGCCACGTGAACGTGATCTTTTGGCGTACAATGGGATCGAGTCGGTAATAGCTCTAGTCCAGCAGTTGTCTCCAAATCGCATTACATGTACACCCCATTTGATTTTTGATGCCTTGGCAAATTAGACAGCGTACCTAACTCTGGATCATTGATGGAGGTTGGAACTCCAGATTCCTTCTCTCACTTGAGTGAGGCATGATATTCCAAGCACAGCTCTTTCTATTCCTCTTTGGGAGACCCAAATAGCATTCTCATCCTGCTTTTTGTAGGTCCCACGTCCCTGAGGTTTATGTTAATGCAGGGAGAATGGTGGAGTCCAAGAGATGTGCCTGGAGACGGAGGCTCTTTGTCCTTTTAGCTATTTCATCCATGCTCTTGAAGACGTTCCATCCAGCTGTCTTCCTCCTGCACAGCTCAGACAAATATCATTATATAGCAACTTCATAATGAATAAAATGTCATGGTTCTTTGCTGGTGGCTATTTCTACTGTGTTCACATTTTGCCATATCCTGTCCTTCATTTTCATGCCACAGAATTCCTTTATAGCACTCTTTATTTTAAACTTTGCCTCTTATAAATTATTTACTCTTAATATTCTTCTTGCTGCCAAATAAATTAATACAATTTTATAAGCTTTAATAGAATTTATATAGTATTCTACATTTTGTTTGCTCTAAGTTTCATACTGAGAGAGTTGTATACTATACAGCAGAGTCGGGCAAGCTACCCATGTCGCATTTGATATGCCAAAACCAGTAACAATTATAGACCTCCTTCCCATGACCTGGAAGGAATGATTTGAGGTCTTTGTGTTCCTGGAGCAAGCCAATACTCTTCGACTACACTAGCATGCAACAAGACGTATGGAGATGTTACTGGTGCCCACTGGAGCAAATGAATGAACAATGGGAAGACAAGTGATACAAGTGAAGTTTCATACAGACTTTAGTGTTTCTTTTTTTCAATTACTTCAGAGAAAATTATATCTCATTTCTCCTATCTTCTGTAAACTATACATACCTATTTGTTCATATATTTCCCTCTTCCTTCTTTAAAATGAGCTCTATAGTGATTCTTGGATATATTTGGCATGGTCATGTCTATCACTATTCTCAACCAGAAATGGTTCTTGTTTTTAAGAACTTACATGGCTTGTTCTTGTTTTTTTTTTTTTTTTTTTTTTGCTTTTTGGGTCACACCCGGCGATGCTCAGGGGTTACTCCTGGCTCTGCACTCAGGAATCACTCCTGGCGGTGCTCGGGGGACCATATGGGATGCCGGGATCGAACCCTGGCCGGCATGGGCCGGCCGTGCAAGGCAAACGCCCTACCCGCTGGGCTATCGCTCCGGCCCCTGTTCTTGTTTTTTAAGAACTTACTTAGTTCAAATGGATAGCCAAGGATAATCTCCTATCACAAAAATTTATATCCCTATAGACTTTTTTTAAATACCCTTTTACTCATTTAGCATGCAAAGTAACTGTAGGTGGTGAGAAGGGATTATACTTCGATTTCTTTAGTGGGTTATTGTTCTAGATACAGTACTGAATTCTCTGTAACAGTTCCCAGAGAAATTATATCTCACCTGCTACATGAGATATCAAGCCAAATGAAACACCAAGGCTGAGCTCTGCATATATACTGTTAAAAACTCCAACTACACATCAATAACAAATTTTCTGTGGAATTACATCCAAAATTTCTTTCTAATTGCTATTTAATAAAAATTACACTAGTTGACTTAAAATAAAACACATTTTATAATAAAGCCATGAATTGTTCAACTAGTGTTGAACTATGTGGTAAATGAACTATGTGGAAAGAAATGCATTTTATTCTTAGTTTAGAAATTATGAGAATGAATAAAGATGTAAATTAAAATATAATGATCAAAGGAAAGGCTGACTGCATCTGATTTTCTGCTTTTGGAAGCTCAGGGATACCCTTCCTTCTATATTCAGGGATAATCAGTCCCTTAGGGACCATATTATGCTAAATAAACAGCAGAAACTGAAGGAAAAAACAGATTGCAATTTTATTAATTAAAGTGAGAAATAAAGTTGTCACAAGTCCTGAAATTGAGAACTTATGTCAGATCAAGAATCAGGTATTCATACTGAAGATATGTTACATTAAAGTCTTATTACCACCAGTAGACACATTAATATAGTAATTTAAGTATTTTTCTTAGTGGCATATCTTGGACTATACAAATAGTTCTTTTTTAGTTTTACAGCATCCTTCTGGGATTCTAAGATCCAACATAGATAAACATAAAGTGGGAAAAGTGGTTTAAAATAATTAATCTATCCCACATAATTGTCACATATTCTTTCTGTTCAATTTTATTAAAAGTGAATCATTCAGATTCATCAGATTCAGAACATCAATATGCAAAAAAGGACGGAAAAATGAGTGCATGATAGTCCAAACAATTAGGGCCAAGGAGCAAAGAGAAACAGGGAATGAAAGATGTGGAATTTAACTATCTAAAATGTATTTGTAGTCATACTTGCTTATATAATATTTATGTTTGTTTATAATCACCTGCTTTGCTACCAGTCATACTAAGACATTTAAAAACTCTTTGTCAGGGGGCCGAGTGATGGCACAGCAGGTAGGAGTTCGATTCCCAGAACCCCATATGGTCCCCAGAGCACTGCCAGGAAAATTCCTGAGTGCAGAGCTAGTAGTAATCCCTGAGCATTGCTGAGTGTGACCAAAAAGAAAAAAAAAAACTCTTTGTCACAACATTCTACAGCAGAACAGCCAATAAAATGAGACACGATAATTTTTTTCATTAAAACATTGAAACTTACATATAC
Source organism: Cryptotis parvus (assembly GCA_021461705.1). Lineage (NCBI taxonomy): Eukaryota > Metazoa > Chordata > Mammalia > Eulipotyphla > Soricidae > Cryptotis > Cryptotis parvus. The sequence goes on along the minus strand of JAJIBD010004214.1, from coordinate 45,973 downwards.
ACATACATAAGAGAATAAAAATGTTTCAGACAGAATCCTTCTTTGGATATTTAGACTGACTGATACTACACACTACTTCTAGAAAGAAAGCCAAGTATATTTTCCATTTTGAAATTGCTGCAAACATTAACAATTTTTCTTAGTTTTCCTCATCACTCCTCTTATTTTAAAATTATTTGTGGTTCTGTCCCACTGCTGCCACCATGTAAGTTCAGCTACTGACTCTGTTCTAGAGACTCATAATTAAATCTCCAAAGAGATCAATGAATCACAAATTTTCTCTGATATACCAATCCCAGCTGAGACCTGCTGGGCGGGGAACGGACCGAGTTCCTGACCTACCAAAGCCCTGGTACCATACTCACACCTCACAGTTGCTGTCATTCCTCTGGCTGAATTTCAAAATTTCAACATGAGCAACCTGCCTTAAATTTCAGGTACGCCAGGTTTTTTGTTGTTGTTGTCTGAAAACTTCAAGCTTTCTCAGAATGAGTGTGGGTGACAAATGCTCCCCCGATACTTCCGGAAGCTCAGCAGCCACAACCACAACCATGTCTCACCTCTGATACCATGTAAGCTGACTGCCCAATTAAATATTCTGAGACTGAAGCTATCTTGCGAGGCAATATCTCTAAGCTCTCTAATGCTAACAAAACACCCAATTGAATGTTCGACTAATGAAAACATTAACACAGAAGTCTTAAATATCAGCACAGACTATCAGTAAACCTTCAGACAAGGACTAAATGTCCCCCCGGTGAAATGCAACAAATTTCACAAATTTTCTTTTTACCGAATTTTCTTTATTCATTCAATTAGCCATTTAGTGTGAACAAGCAATATGAAATAAATTATTGTCAACTTAGTTTGCCCTTCTTGTGCTGCTGTATTAAGGACTCTTTCAGGGTCAGGAAAGCAGGATGAGAACTCTATTCAGGTCCCCCAAAGAGGAATCGAAAGAGCTATGCTTGGAATATCACGCCTCACTCAAGTGAGAGAAGGATGAAGATCCAAAGTCAGGGACACTGTCTCGTTTTCCAAGGCATCAAAAATTAGAGGGGCTGGACATATAATGCGATTTGGAGATGACTGCTGGACTAGAGCCATTACTGACTAGATCCCACTGGACGTCAGAAAGATCACGTGGCCGCCTACCTACAAGACGCTCAGACTTCTTCGTCAAGACCCTGAACGAATGGTTTAAGGCTCTTCGTATTCCTGAAGCATCCAGATGCTATCGGGCTACACTGGCACGTGATAGGTTCAAATGGAAACGTTAACGGTGCCCGCTAGAGCAGATCAATGAATGGATGTCAAGTGATCAAGAAGTGATCAAGTGATCGTGATTGTCCACTTGCTATGGGGGTTGAGGTCCCATAACAAATGGGAAAATGGAGATAATGGTGGTGGAAAAGTGACAGTGATGGTGTCTGAATACTGGATCCCTGTAGCATATCACCATGAGCAACTATGTAATCCACAGCGCTTAAAATGGAGAAAAAGTATTTGTCATTTTTTCCAATCAAGGGAAAATCCATCAGGATTTAAGTATATCGTCTTCTTTTTATCCTTTCTTTATTTAGTGGTGTTTTAAGATCATCACTTCGTGATGATCTTCACTTAGTAATGATCCAGAGTTACTCCTCTGGATTTTGAGCATATCTTTAATAAAAGATCTTTAGTTCAATACTTAAAACTACAGAAATATAGTACAAGTATAATAAAGAACCCCTTATTTTCTATATGTTCTAAATTTCATGGAATTGTTGCTAAAATATAATTGTACAAATTTAAGCAGATAATATTAAACAAAAATGTGATGTAAGCATTACAAATGTTTTAATACATATCTAAGGACACCAAATTTTGTACAACACTATGATCATGTGATAAAACAGATGACCAATTCTTTTATTTTAAGAAAAGCATTTCTCTTAACTAGTTGTGCATTCATTTGGAATAATATCTGGAAATGTGAGAAACACTGGGGAAATTTAATATTTACACCTAAAGGAAATGGAGTAGTTTAGAACATATAATGTTTTATAAAATTGTTTTGATTCTTACTTGGGAAGACTAGTAGAATAGGTAAATGTTTTAGTTGGTGATGTGCTATCAACTCCAGTGTTATTGCTTAGGAGAATGAGATATTTTGAAATACATGAAAGTAATATTGAACATTATATTGGACATTTCATAAAAAGTAGATAGTTTGTGATCACAAACTATCTTAAGATTGCTTAAGATGCCCTTCTTAAGCAATAAGATTGATTTTGGAAGATTTAGTAGTGAAGAAGTACATGAGCAAATTTTGCTTCAAATTTGTATTTATTGTACTATTGTTATGGTTAAATTCTCCTGGAGTCTCAGCTAGATCTTCTAAGTCAAATAGCATGTGTTAGCTCCCAATGTCTTCTAATGTCCATATATTGTTTCTTAGACTTGTCTATACATATTTTATAAACTTGATCGAAAAACAGAAGTATGAATCACATGAATTGTATGCTGTCAGAGGAAATGAGATGATTCTGCACATCCTAAAAACAGTTTATAGCCTTTTCTTTTGTAGCAAACTGAATTTGATCACTTAATTACAATGCAGTGTTCTTCTAAAAGGTACATTAACCAAGAGAGAGGAACCAATGTGTTTGAGTAGTGTTATTCACAACTTTAGAAGGATAATTAAAATGAATGAGTTACCATAAATCATTCAAACCCTGAAGGTTGCTCCCACCCTACTCTCTTGACATATTAATAGAGTGGCAGGAGAAACAGCCAATTTCCAAAGTATTTTCCATCTTACCTTCAAATTTTCTATTTACATTTCCACATTAAACTTGTAAAATGATTGGGATTAGATTGTACATAAGTGCTCTAAATTATTCTTCAGTAAAAAGGATAAATATTAAATACTACTTACTCCTTCTGACATCCTATAAAAATTTAACATAAAAACTAAATTAATGTGTATTTTTCTAAATAAAAAATTTCAGATTAGAAAACTGTCCTTTTTTTCTCTTGCTAAACATAAATTTTTCTCCATACATTTCTTCCAATTGATTTTTTCAGTTTAGCTTGTATAAAGGAGACTAAAGCTACATTTTATCATAAACTATGTATAATAAATTATCAATTTCCTATGAAAGCATAGAACGAATGACTAAAAAAGGCAACAAATCACCAATTCACTATCTGAAACATATATCAATAATAAAGCATTCACAGTTTGGATTCTTATTAATCCTTCTATAAAATTGAAGTATTCAGTTTGCTTATAAAGAACCCAGAAAATTAAGATAATAGTCAAAATGTTCTTCTCTATTTACAATACCTGAACATAATAGAAAGTTTTGCACTTGCAACTCTGCTTGAGAAATTTGGAATGCTAGGTGCTGAAGAATCAGGCAATTCATGTGGCGCTTGCCTAAGATGCGGATAATTCAGATTCAGTCTCTGACACCTATGATTATTTCCCAGACCCACCAGGAGTGATCCATTCATGCAAATCCAGTAGTCAGCCCTGAGCACCACTGGATGTGGCCCCAAACATCAACAAAACAATTTTTTTAAAAAATAAATGCCGAAAGAGACTTTTTTTTAATAAATATATAAACTATAATATTTACTTCACTTTTAGTAAAATTCAATAAAATTAATTTCTTCAGTAACATATTCTCTGTAAAATATTAAGAAAATAGTAATGATTTTTACTCCAGAGTAACTGAAGCAAATTTTAAAAGCAACCATTTTTTAACTTAGGTGTAGAAACTGTTATTTTACTAATAAATGTTATCATGTATTATCAGCATCTTTGTTTCAACACAGACCAGAGAAAATTTAATAATTCTACTGAGATTATAAGATATGGATCCAGAGAAATAGCACAGCAGTATGGTGCTTCCTTGCGCACGGTTAACACAGGTTCCATCCCTGGCGCACAGTATGGTTCCTTGAGCACTGCAGTTGTGATCCCTGAGTGTTGAACCAGGAGCACTGCAGGGTGTGACCAAAAAGATAATAATGATAATTTGAAATTTTTATTAAATTTCATGCTTTCACATAGAAAAATGAAAATAGGCAACATTTTAATTTTAACTCATTGGAAAACTGGAAAAAAACACTAGTCTCTCTTATATAATGTCTTTTATAACTTCTATAAGTTAAGTGACTGGATAAGGAAACTTTTTTGAGTTTTACTATCTTACTTCTTGAGAAAGACTATCTTAATTCTTGCATGCAATGTTAAGAATTCTAAATCAAATTTAAAACCAGGCAATCATTCAGTGACCTTAGAGGCAAGATGTCATTGCTGATCATGACAGTATACCTTCACATTACAGTCTGCTGTCTAATGATTTTAGTCAACCAAAGACAGTTAAATAATACAGCAGGCAGGGTTTGCCTTGCACACAGCTGACACGGGTTCTATCTTGATACCCCCATACGTGACCTAAACCCACCAATAATAACCTCTGTGCACAGAACCAGGAGTAAGCTCTAAGCACCATGGAGGTGTGTCAACCACCAGAAAAAAAGAGAACTTTAGATTAAATCAAAAAGGTACATCTCTAGCAAAATAATCTCAGCCTATATTCTGCCTGATCCCTTATGATTGCCATATATCCTTATTCTGTGGACCTTATATTGGAGCTATGATTTTTTTAAAATTTTTTATGGAGCTATGATTTTTCCTGCACTTGCATCATGTTTTACAGTCACAAGTAAATGTGTTTCTGATTATATTATAGAACTTATTATATTACAGACATTCTTAGTCATCAATGAATGTAGGTATTCTACATTTCTCACAGATACAAGTTTATTATTTATTTAGTTCTTTGTTAGGTTTTGCTTTTATTGTAGGACAGGGCAAAGAGGAAAAGTGTCACTTCAAGTGGTGATTGGGTATCACCAGAATCACACTTTACAGTGTTTGGTGGCATGTGGTTCTGAGACCAAATGGTACCAAGGTTAGATTCCAAGACCTCAAAACATTAATAAATTCTCTATCACTAGGGTCACATCATGGGCCTCTATATAAGTGTTAGTTTTTAAATCATCTCTAAAGTAGCATTGAAACATGTAAAACACCTCCAGGCAATGAAGAATATAGTCTTAAAACATAACTACCTATAGTTTCCCTTTGTATAATAGCTATAAAGCTATTACTCTCATCTATGTGTTTGCATGGAGAGAAATAGTAAGTGAGATAGAGAGAAAAATAGTGAGTGAGGTAGAGCGAGGGAGAGAGAGAGAGGGAGAGAGAAATTACAGAAAACTGGCACATAGGAATGACCGGTAATCTTTTTCTATCTTTCTATACTTGAATTATCTCATATGATTGAGTAAGAGTTTGATTTACTGGATTTAGCAAAACCCAGGTTGCTCCCTAATATTGATTGTCTGCAAATATTGTCTAGAACTCCTAAATATAATTTTCATTTTGTTCTTTTCTGTACTTCATTTTTGGGAGACCCAAATAGCATTCTCATCCTGCTTTCGTAGAGCAAAGGTCTCTGATGAGAAAGTTAATGCAGGGAGAACTGTGGAGTTGAAGAGATGTGCCTGGAGCCAGAGGTTCTTTGTCTTTTTAGCTAAGTCTTTGATGTTTTTGAAGGCATTTCATGCTGTTCTCTTCCTGCTGTGCAGCTCAGGTTTTAGGTAGTTCATCATGTTGACTTCTCAATGTAGGTACACATAAATGCTGCATTCAGAGATGTTTGTTCCATTGAGAGTGAATGGGGCCTCTGGAACTAGTTCATTTTTCATGAACATAGTTTTGCTGAGATTCAGCTGTAGACCTATCTTTCCACATTCTCGGTCAAAGTCAGCCAACATTTGTGCCGCTTGGCTAATGTTTGGTGTTATTAGAACGATGTCATCAGAGAAGCTGAGGTGATTTAGTCTCCCAAATAGGAATCAAAAGAGCTATGCTTGGAATATCACGCCTCATTCAAGTGAAAGAAGGAATCCGAGCTCCGACCTCCGTCACTGTTCCAGAATCAGGGATGCTTTCTCGTTTGCCAAGGCATTGAAAATCAGATAAGCTGGACATGTAATGCGATTTGGAGACTACCGCTGGAGTAGAGCCATTACTGACTGGATCACACGGGATGTCAAAAGATCACTTGCCCATCCATCTACAAGATGGTCAGACTTCTTAGACCCTGAACAAACGGTTTGAGGCTCTTTGTATTCCTGAAACAACCAGATGCCATTGGGCTACTCTTGCATGTGATAGGGTCAAATGGAAATATTATGGCTCCCACTCAAGCAAATCGATGAATAACGGGATGTCAAGTGATCATGTGATCTTTTCTGCACATTAACCATTAAATTAATGTGTACCATTCCCACAATAAGTAGAACACTGGTATACATCCCATTAATGAATGCATACTAGAACTCAGCATTGAATATAGACAAAGGAATTTATATAATAAACCCCTAAATGACTGTAGGACAAGCCACAGGTGCAAGAGAAGAGAGAGAGAAAGGATAGAGAGAAGAAAAGAGAGAGAAGAAAAGGAAAAGTGCCTGCTATAGAGGCAAGCCTGGAAGGTGGGAGGGAATTTGGAGACATCAGTGGTGGGAATAGGGCACTAGAGGAGGGATGGGTGCTGGAACACTATGACTGAAACCCAATCATGAACATCTTTGTAATTGTGTATCTCATGGTGGTATAATTAAAAAATTAAAAGTATAAAAAAGATTAATGTGTACTCAGATCAGAGGTGAGAAATAGAAACTAAGCATACATTATTCCATATGTCTATTATTTCTCTCTAATTGATTTCAAAACATTTTGTCATATCTAAGTCCACAAACATGTCTATAAACACAGGTTAAGAATCAATTATCTGATATCTGATAATTTTATAGAGATCTTTTAAAATGTTTGTCTTTGAATAGAGAGATCCTAAATGATAAATAAGAATACTTTTATGTGATTCTTATTATTCTTTTAAAATATTCTATTAGAATGCATTAATACAATAAGGAATCAGTACACATTAATGAAAATTAACTTCACTTGAAAATTTAAAAAATTCTTAAAAATGTATTCACCACGTGGAAGATATATTTTTGTTGAGATTCATTGATACCACAGAATAAAAAAGATTAGCAACGAATAAGGAATAAAGATGCATTTAGTATTTTTGTAGGCAATTGTGCTTGACAAAAATTTAGAACAGTTGAAATGTGGTCCCTGCCCCTCAAGGTGTTGCAGGTGTGGCTGCGGTGCCCGGCTGCATCAGCAGGTGACAGACAGGAAAAAGGCTTGTCTATACACAGGGCTCTGTCCCTTGGGCCCTGGATGGTGGATGAATGATTATCTGACATAGAAAAAAAGACTGTGACCCCTACGATTAACCCAGAGCCATGGCAGATCCTGGCAAGCTTCCAGTGGTATATTCAAGATGCCAAAAACAGTAAGAATAATACATCTCATTCCCAATGAATGGAGATATCTCTGGTGACTGCTCGAGCAAATCAATGAACAACAGGAAGACCAGTGACAAGTGACAAGAAACGTGGTTACAGAGGAACAGATATAAAAGATAATATGAACATAATTCAGTTTATTAAAGAAAGCTGTGTATTACTAAGGAATAATAAATTCAAAGAAATCTGAAAGTTTAGTAAAAGCTTGATTAAGACATTTTGCTTTCTTTCAGGAGCAAGAAAAAACAACATCAAGACAACATTGACAGACGAGATGATATAATAATTCTCTTATCACTACAACTTAGGAAAACACTGCTTTAGATTTACTTTGAATTTCTTCTTATGGCGTGTGTTTTATATCTTTATTTTGCCTATGTGCTACTTTTGTTCATGTAAAATGAGACCTTAAGAAAAACTAATAAACATAGTGCTTGTGTGGGTTTACACAACCACATTAATAAATATTTGCATGCTACTCCAGCAGTATCTCATGCTAATTTCCTAAACACTGAATACCAAATTATTCAGTAAGTTAATGACCAATCATCCTGAATGATTCTAATTAGTTTGTGAACTTACCTACAACTGAGACCTAACACTGGGACTAGAAACACCTGCTGAACCCTGTGATGAGGAGGGATCTGTGTTTGGGCGCATCTCCAACATTTAATTAACCTGTCTTCTTTTATTATGTCTCTGCAAAGCATCCACGTCTTGCACAAGTTAAACAAGCTAAAAATATTTCTAATCCAAAACTATGATAGAATTAAATAGTCAACTACAGGTGGCATATAATTTTTGTAACTTAAAGTTTATCAGCTTATAAAAGTGCTTTGTACATTGTAGGTTCAAGTTTAGGTGACAATAATTCACAGTAATCTAGTTCAAGTGAGAAAAATGAAACCCAAAAGTATATTATTCTACTTTAACTATGCATGCCATTTTTTCAGTAGAAACCAAAACTCAGATTAAATACATTCAATGAAAATTAAACTTCAAGTATATTAAATTTGATACATGTCATAATAAACTTCTCTGATTTGAGATACTTTGCAAGGATGGTACTTAACTAGATTATTTTTCCCTAATTTGCTTGTGTATAATAATCTTGTGTTACAATAGGTAAACTATTTCAGGAATTGTTCATGAATGTGGACCACTAAAATGAAATGGATTGATGAAGAGTTTTTCAAGTGATTGCTTAAAGTCTATGTATTATTTTGGCCAACTGAACAGATAAAACAGATCCTTGTACAATTTTTATTAATATGTCTTACTCTACTTGTTTATGAATATTTTATAAAGTAAAACTATTTAGAGGTAAATACCACAGTTACACATTCTATAAAAGATGATTCTTTATAATAATGGAAACTTTGATTAATTATTCTATGATAAGACTTGCTTAAATAGCAATTATTTTCCAGTTATTTCATATCTGGAAGTGAAAAGAGAGTAAACTGGTTGAGACTTTTCACAAAGATGAGACAGGCAGGATCAACAGTTCATAAGAGACTTAAGTGACTTAAGTGTGCATAAGTGATGAATCTTTAAATTTTCTCATTAGAAAATGCATTGTGTTAAATAGATTACATTTAGATGACATTTGTGGCAGATGAAAAGCTCATAATATCTTTCAAATTGTAAAATATATCCTTTGATGATCTGATTCATTATATACATATTCTTCACTTTCTTTTTATTAACGCTCAAGTAATCTCTACTGTAATTAGAATTGTACTTAAATTGCATGAAGGCACCTCAATTGATATCATTGTATCACTGTATCACTATCTTCCCGTTGTTCATCGATTTGCTCGAGAGGGCACCAGTAACATCTCCATATGTCCTGTCACAAGAAAGTATAGTCAAAGAGCATTTGTTTGCTCCAGGGACAGGAAGAGCCTCAAACCATTCTTCAGGTCATGGAATTGAGGTCCATAATTGTTACTGGTTTTTGGCATATCAAATTAGACACCGGTAGCTTGCCAGGCTCTGCCGTAGGATTTTTGGGGAAAAAAAAAGGCAACAGAATTGTAACAATTTCCTTAGAGACATTTTAGAATTTGTAAAAAAAAAAAACAGAAAACAATGAATACATTTGTTACCTTTAGAAATGTTATTATCCAAATTCCATAAATATTAATGCTGATATACTCTAATTTTAACAAAGGAATGTCTGAATTGAGAGTGACTTTTTCAGTGTAAGATGTGTCTCAATGGAATTCATATATTCAGAGATATACTTCAGTATTCAAGCAAGCATAATTTTTTACAATGAATTATTTCTCAGGTAGAATGGAAGTATTTTCATCTCAATATGTTATTATAATTTAATATGACATTGAGAGTTCAGTTGTTGAGAATAACTACCCTCATGCTGCAGAGGTTACTCTGGCTTTTTGTGAGGCTCTATTGGGATGGCGGGCCAGGGCTAGAACTCACCATCCTTCCCGCATGCCTCATCATCAGCTGAGCACAGGGAGAGCTGGTAACAGCCATGCCCTTTTTATCTGTGTCTCTGATTCAAGCATACCTGGGCTTGAAATAGGCTTCGCTGTAGGGTGGGACTATATTTTCAACATCTGAACTCCTCAGCTCATCAGAGCTCCACCCAAGAGAAAAGCTGATCTCAAGTCCTGTGGTCAAAGTCCCTCCCTACAGTGGAGCCTATTGCAAACCCAAGTATGCCTGAACCAGAGACACAGCTACATGGAGCAGAATTGCTATAGGCTCTCCGTGCTCATGGCTGATCATGAGGCGTCCTGACAGGAGGCATGTTCTAGCCCAGGGCCGCTATCCCAGTAGAGCCTCACAAGAAGCCAGAGGAACCCCCTCACCCATAAGGGCAGTCATCTTCAACATCCAGACTCCACAGCTCATCAGTGCTCCACCCAGTAAAAAAGCCGAGAAAAGCCCATCTTTCTCGGTTCATCAGCATGCACGATGAGAGCCTACTACTGAGAGTATACCATCCACACAGCAGAGCCTAGGAAGATCTCTGTGTCATATTTGATATGCCAAAAACCAGTAACAATTATAGACCTCATTCCCATGACCTGAGTGAATGATTTGAGGCATCTCGTGTTCCTGGAGCAAGCAGATGCCCTTAGGCTACACTAGCACTCTGCAACAGAATGTATGGAAATGTTACTGTTTCCCCGCTCAAGCAAATCAATGAACAATACAAGTGGATACAAGTGATGACATTGAGATACAAATAATAGAAATTTTGTTCGATAAATTTGTGCACTAGTACAAAATTTAATAGAATGAAAATTTAAGATAGTTTTAGATGGCCAAAATAATTTTTAGTAACAACATATCTATAGTTATGAAAATCAACCAGTTTTGCATATAAAATTATATTTATTTGGCTTATGGTTACTGACTTTAGGAATTTATTTCAAAAGGTCCTATTAATATTTTTATCCCTATTTTGTTTATATGCTTACATTCACAAGGTTGAAGAAAACTTATTTATTAAGTGTTAATTTTTAAAGTATTTTTATACTTTTAAAATAAACATTGCCTTTACAGAATGCTATACCATGACAACTAAATGAAAGAAAATAATATGTCAACGTAATAGACCCAACTGAATGATCGGATGCATTCATATAAGCCTTTCTTCGGTTCCAACTGCTTTGTGACAGTGTTTCCAAGAGTAATGAATATTAGCAACAAGTCATAGTCTAATCTGTTCCAGAGATTAGGTTCAGAGAGAGAGAGAGAGAGAGAGAAAAAGAGAGAGAGAGAAATAAAACTGGTTTTAGGGTCTATATGCCTCTAGCTGAATAGTACTCAAACAATGATTTGTAAAACAATCCAAATTCATGCTTCAATTTGAAGCGCTTCTGATGATTCACATAACTCTCGAATTGTCTGGCTCTGTGTGTCTGTAAGTACATTTTAGTCATCCTTCCCTTTAACTCTTCTTTCCCTTGCTCTTGATCAATATTATTCCTGAGTATGTTTTCCATAAAATTCCATAAAGTTCAACCTGTGCATCTGTTCCCAGACAATCTTGTTGAAGATTTCATCTGTGGTGGAAGAGAAAAACATGAGCAGTCTTTGGAGCATAAATCTGAGGCTAGGATTGTTTTTCTCACTAGTTATACAACTGTGAGAAGAAATGCCAATGTCTTCTCCTTAGGCAAAACAATTAAGTGATAAACAGCAATTGAAACAACAGGTAGGGTTTCATCACCTCAACCCAGAACAGTAAGAATGCAGATTGGCATTTTGGAGTGAAGGATCTGAACCAGACTGAGATAGCATCAAAATAAAAGTTTAGCACAGAAACTGTTCATGTGGTTATACAGCTAGAGACAAAGTGTTCTTGCTAACCATGAGGAAATATTGATGTATTAGTTTTTTTATTCAAGATAGAAACAATATTTGCCAGTAAGAAGTGCCTATGTTTTATAGTGGAAAATAAATATCACACTTGTTTTAACAAAAGCTTCTATCGCTTTGAACATGTTTTTGAATTTTTCTGTGAGTGCTTCTTATTTTATTGCTCATTACGTAGTTCATGCTCTTTCAGCAGATGAAAAAGGTTAATAAATATACCGGTTTAATTTAGAATATTTAAATATTCATATTTTTCTCATGAACACTTCTTATGTTTTATGAATTATGAAAAGAATTTTTAATTCCCTACATCACCCCATATCAATAAAAGACTGATAGTATATATCTGATGTAGGCAAGCAGACAGGGGGTGAGGGTCCCCAGGACAATGATCCTTCTCCCTAAGGCTGTACAGAATCACTGTTTGGAACCAGGAATCAAGACTTGATGAAAGCCATTAACCAATAATAGACCCTGAGGATGCTGGATCCACCTTCTTCTGCCAGCCCTTCAGTACCCCCTTCCCCCACCAACCTCAATGGCCCAGCAGAAGATTCCAGAGCATTCCAGCCCAAGAGGATAAAACACTCTTTTGGAAATCAGTTGCGGCTCTCCAGCTTTGGGGGCAGCCTGCTTTCTCATTTGAGCACATTACTCTCACTTTCCCTCCTCCTTCCCTGTCCTAAAAACCTCAATAATAAAATCTGTTTTACTTCATTATTCATCTACTTTGAAAATTGCTTTTCTTTGAGGAAGACAAGAACTCTGAGCAAACCCTAGGTAAGGCCTAGAACTAACTTTCCTTTCCTGCATGAGCAATTCCTCTCCAGCCTGAGTCCGTGGCTCCCTAGAAACCGCAGGTGGTTGGGATCAGCTCCCGTGCCTAAGGATCAAACGGACCTCAGGTGTGGCTTGACGGCCACCTGGTAAGGCTGATGGGACTCAGGCCCATGCCATGCAGCAGCTGATTGCAAGCTTTATCAGTCCTAAGCCTGAGGCTCAGAGAGAGAGAGAGAAATAAAACTGTTTTTTTTTTTATTTCTGAAACCCTCCCCTGTTGTTTAGGGTTTCATCACCTAAGCCTGCCCAGTGGTCCAGGAAGAGGTGGCTGGGGAGAAAGTGGCCATCTTGGCATCCACCTACATCATATCTACACACACAATCTCTCAGCTGCTCTTAATTATGCTGTCTAATTTTTGAGACATATTATGTATATCTGTACTGCTTAATTGTTCAATGCTTATAAAGAAATTGAAAAGTTATTTTAATTTCAAAAACATATTTTAAAAAAATGAGTTTGTTTAAATCTGACTTTAAAAGTACTTTTAATGTGCTAGAGAGATAGTACAGTGGGTAGTGCACTTTTCTTGTATTCTCTAATCAAGTTTTTTTTTATTAAACATTTTTATTATACCACCATGAGATATACAATTACAACATCACAATGTTGTTCGTGTTTAGAGGTTTCGGTCACATAGTGTTCCAGCACCCGCCCTCCACCAGTGCCCATTTCCCACCACCAATGTCCCCAATTCCCTCCCCCCCCATAGCCAGCCTAAATGGCAGGTTCTTTATCTCTTTTCTCTCTCCCTCTCTCTCTTTTCCTTCTCTTTCACACTGTGGGTTGCAATACATACACTTAGAGGCCATCATGTGCAACTAATCCAGGTTTGATCCCCAGCACCCTGTATGGTTCCCGCGGCTGCCAGGAATGACAGCCAGAAGTAAGCCATAAGCACCATTGGGTGTATCCTAAAAACCAAGAAAAATAATTAATATCCAGTGTTGCACTTCATTAAACACTCCCTATAAAATACTTCAATTTCTATTTATATAGATAGATTTGGGGACCCACTAAGTGATACATAGGGCTCACTGTGGATCTGCACACACAGATCACTTTTGGTCTTGCTCAAGGGACAATATGGGATGTTGGCAAATGTACTATGTGCTGTACTATAGCTCTGACCTTAAAAATACTTCCAGATTCTTAAAATTATATATCATATGTGGATCTAGTCTATTGAATTACCTTTGTAGTCAAATCATATGTATTCAATGTTGAACTAATTCATATATTTTCTTGATTAAGAAATTGGTCTTTAAATCAAGATAAAGGGGTAGTTTAAATGGAGAGAGCTTTCTGCTTTTTAAAACTTCTTTTCTGCTTTGTTAGCCATTAATTTGTTTTACTTGCAGTTATAGAAAACATTAAATCTCCAAACCACAATAAGGTATTATTACATAACAATCATAGTAATATTTTATAAATTTTGGCTCTAGTGATTTATTAATTCAACTTGATTTTATATAGCATACATATTAAATTTTAGGCTTGTCTTCAATCGATAAAATATTATTTTCCTTTAACTAAAACATGAGATAAATTTAAATAGAAAACATTATCAAGTTTGTTGTTAGCTACTAAAATGACTAAAATTATAATAGTTTGGATATATCATCTTTATATTGACTATTGAAGGCATAACTTAGTAAAAATTTGATTATATGTGAAGTTGCATTGATAGTACGGTGAATAGGGGCTTGCCTTGCACATGGATGACTGAGGTCAATCCCTAGCACCACATATGGTACTGGCAGACCTCCCGTGACCACAGTCAGGAGTGATTCCCTAAGCACAGATCAAGAGCCAAGAGTAAACCCTAAGCCCTTACAGATGTGCACGAAAACAAAATAATAAAATTAAAGCTTATATGTGATATCAGAGCATAACATGCTTTTGTACAAGCACATACTAAGTTCATATTTAAGTACTTCAGTGTATTATTGAATTTTTTAATCCATTTTTATGTGCACTCATTTTAGATTAATATATGTTCATCTTTAATTTGAACTAAAAATGCAACAATACAAAAACAACAGAAAATGTAGCTTTTAGACCTTTCTTTCTAGTGAAATCAATGAGTTTAAAAGATTCACTCATTAATAAGGAAATACTTTCTAAAGTAAAGATTCTAAGCTATGTGTTTTTAATGACCTTCTATCTTTAAATGTAGAGACCTGTAATAATTGAGAGAAATTATATTTCTGTACACAGAGTTGTGCTGTCATCTCCTAAAAAGTCACATCCTTCCAACTGATTATGTTGACATGCAAAAAGCTATATTGAGAGGCATAGGTATCACTGTATCACTGTCTTCCCATTGTTCATCGATTTGCTCGAGTGGCCACCAGTAACATCTCCATAAGTCCTGTCACAAGTAAGTGTGACCCAACAGAATTGAGGTCCATTATTGTTTCTAGTTTTTGGCATAACAAATAAATAAAACATGTGTAGCTTGCCAGGTTCTGCTATGTAGGTGGTATATTCTCAGTAGAAGGCTCTCATCTCAAACACTTACTGATGAAACTTAAAGGGGAAAGATCAGGTTTTCCTGATCTTTGCATTTGCATGGAGCTTCATTTTGCATGGAGCTCTGAGGAACTATGGAGTCTGGATGTTGAAAATGACTGACTACATGATGTGTGGGTTGCTCTGGCTTCTTGTTAGGCTTACTGGTATCAGTTATAATCTGTCTAGAACTGTATACTATGTATAAATGTGAAAGATCTTGGGAAGGACCTTATCCTAAAATCAGCATTATCTAAGAATATTGCGAAGCTGCAAAGCAGCTGCGTGCCAACGGAGTTGTGAATCTGGTGTGGGTGGGCCTCTCTTGGGGGCAGCTGGCATGGAGCCAGAGGAAAGGGCAGGTCCCAATTCTCTACTCCAAGTCTCGACAGCGTGAGAGCAAATTCACACATGAGAGCAAACTCTTGGAACAATGTTAGACTCAGCCAGGGGCTGGCCGAGCCCTACCGGGAGGTCAACTCCATGGATTGCTTCCATGTGGGGCCAGCTGAGCAGCACAGCTGTGGTTCTGAAGTGATAGGTCTGGATCTCTTCCGGGGTTGCAGATCAGCTGTGAATCTGGTGTGGGTGGGTCTCTAGAGGCATAGGTAGGGCAGCTAAAGATATACAGATTTTGGTGAGTACAGAGAATTTCCTGTACTACAAGTAGAACCATTTGCCTTCTACTTGAGCTATGTTTTATTATTTTAAAAAATGATGCATTGAAAATTTAATAGGTATCACCATAATAGTAAAAAGCTACATAAAGCATAGTTACATTATTCATTGATAGATTTTCAAATTATATACAATTAATTTACACAGCAATTTTGTTTTATGCTAATTAAATGCCTAGACACTTGTTCTGGTATGAAATTAGTCTATCAGCATTAGCTGAACTCTATTCTAGAGAACTGCTATATGGTGTTTATTACTTATGTAAATGTGGTTAATTACACACCAACTCAGTTATCTTATTTATTGCATTTCAATTAGTATCCTTTTAATAGTCACTAACTCTAATTAACTTAAAAGAATAAGAGGTGTCTTGTTAAATGTAAATTAAATAGATTTAAATAGACAATAGATTGCAAAAGGCAGATTTATTGCCAATACTATAGAAAAGCATTGCGGGAAGATTGAAATCTACAGACTATCATCTGCTTCATCTCCAAGCATAAGGAAAATTACGTTTTCCTTAGGATTTTTTCCTGTCTGAAGATAATTCCAAGTTTTAAAAATGAATGGCTGGATTTTATTTAGTTCTATTTTTTAAGATATTGCATTACATGCAATTTATAATGTTGTCTAATTTCAATGAAGAAAGCTAACAATACAGAAAAACATGAGATAAAATAATTTTTGGCTATGGAATAATATGTGAAATAAATTTTTAAAACCTAAAAGTAACCCATGATCTCTGATTTATCCATTCAGGATAGAAGAAAGTATTACAGCCCTTCCCTAAATGCTCCCTTGTGACCTAACAAGGAAATTAATTAGCAGGACACCACTATGTGGCAGCAACCATGACTACAGGGGAGGCTGAATGTCAATGTGCTGACACTATAACCCTACTTTGTTAGCATAAATGTTTCTTCTTTAGCCAGTTTATTTCTCAGAGGTGACATAAAGGCTTAGTTTAGCTATGGAGAGAATCTACTTTGATTTTCTAGCAAATTTTATTCCTTGCACAGGGAATTCAAGAGCATTTCTGGAAGTGTGTCATTGTAAATACTGTGATGCAATGGGATGGATATTTGTACATATTTATACACACATTCTTTGCTATACTGTTTATACATGTGGAAAGATGTAGCACAATAGGAAATCATTTGAAAGTATGGCCAGTATTACCAATAATATTGTTTTAATGAAACAATACAATGTAAATTGATGAGGCCATAAGTCCATCAAAAATAGATAAAACATTTCTTTTTATTTTACTTTAAATAGTATGATATTTCCATACCGATGTTAAAGAGTTTTGGATCCAGGGAGAAAAATGAAAAGGCTGGAGTAAAAGGAGACCTTTAGATTCTCCTGTTTTTTTATTTTTCTGAGGAGATCTATCTACCTTTGCTTGGTGGGGTCTCAGTTTCCTCTCAGTTTCCGCCTGGGAAGCAACTCACTTTCTCCATCTGCATAGTATGGCAGCGCAAAGAGATGGGGTTTTCTTGAACTACTCAGGGCAAGGCAATTTCTTCTTGGATTTTTATATTCAAAGAATCTCATTAGAAGATTCCCCCACCCCATTTATCTGCCTGAAACACAATTTTAAAAAATAGATGACATTATTTTCATCTGATGAACCCCTCTTTTGACATCAAAACTCACCTTGAGAATGTCCTGTGACAATTAGAATGGGAAGGAATGGGAGTGAAGATTCCCATTCCTTCCTATTCTTATTGTCAGCAACTACACCACCTCCACTTTGCTGATGACATTGTTCTAATAACACCAAACATTCCAGGCAGCACACATGCTGGCTGACTGAGACCGAGAATGTGGAAAGATAGGTCTATAGCTGAATCTCAACAAAACTATGTTCATAAAAAAACACACTAGTTTTAGAGGCCCCATTCACTCTCAATGAGACAGACATCTCTAAATGCAGCAGTTATGTGTATCTAGGTCAAGAACTCAACATGATAAACGACCTAAAACCTGAGTTGCGCAGGAGGAAGAGAGAGCAGCATGGAATGCCTTCAAGATCGTGGAAGAAATAACTAAAAGGACAAAGAACCTCTGGCTCTGGACACATCTCTTCAACTCCACCATTTTCCTTGCATTAACATATGCCTCAGAAACCGGGGCCCTACAAAAGTAGGATGAGAATGCTATTCGGGTCTCCCAAAGAGGAATCAAAAGAGCTATGTTTGTAATATCAAGCCTCACTCATGTGAGAGAAGCAATCCGGAGTTGCAACCTCCGTCGACATTCCAGAGTCAGGTATGCTATCTCATTTGCCAAGGCATCGAAAATCAAATGGCTGGGCATGTAATGCGATTTAGAGACGACCGCTGGACTGGATCCAGCGTTACCGACTGGATCCCATGGGATGTCAAAAGGTCACATGGCCACCCACCTACCAGATGGTCAGACTCCTTTGTCAAGACCCTGAACGAATGGTTTGAGGCTCTTCTTATTTCTGGAGCAAGCAGATGGCATTGGGCTACACTGGCATGTGAAAGGGTCAAATGGAAATGTTACTGGAACCTGCTTGAGCAAATTGATGAATAACGGGATGTCAAGTGATCAAGTGATCAAGATGAAATTAATAGTAGCCACACAGTCTAAGCTTGACCAGTTTTGTCAAGGGCTATCTTTGCAAATCCCTCTGAAGAGCTCAGGGGCTATAGCAATTTTCTGAGCACTGTTAAGACTGAAACCAGCTCCTTCCCAAATTAGAAACTGAACAGCCTAAATTAGAAATAGGAACCTTCTAGACAAGAGCAAGTAAGTCCTTGGGTTACTCTCCCATTTATCCAAAAACCAAAAGATGAGGACAAGTTCCTCATTTAGTCCTTACTTAGTTTAAGATGTAGAAAAGATGAGGTGTGGCTAGAGAATATGCTCACAGCAGATTTTATCATTTATTCTAGCAGCCACTAGTCTCAGCCCACCCTTTCTTCCATTTATCTATAAAATCCTGTTCTGCGACTGTGCAAACATGGTGATTGCTATGAGGAGCTGAGTCTCCCATCTTCCAACCTGCAGGCTTGTTATCAATAAAGCTCTCTTTTGTACTGTTGTCTCTAGTTAATTGACCTTCAGTACAGTGAAGCTGAATCTTACTGGCTAAAAATTCATCTATTAATGTTGCAAATATCTTTAAAGAATTAGCACATTGTATTTCCCATTGACCATTTTTATCTAAATAATGATCCTGGGGGTCTCTCTTAGCTATAGTGTTATAACCAATATATGAAATATATGAGCATTTTTCTTTAAAATGTGCTCACATTTAAAGAAATAGATTCAAATTTGTATACTGGTTCCAACAGTCAGCAACCAAATGACCTAGATATACTTTGTAAACTCTCTAAACTCCAATTCATTATTTTTCAGATGGAAAGAATAATTTCTAACATAATAAGCTTTTGCAGTGGAGCAAAAATCTACCACTCCCAAACAGAACTTGGTCACGATGTGTTTCATGAAGATGACACACTGAAAGCTGGATAGAGGTGGCTTTTGGAAAAAACAATTACATGAAAACTTCTCTCTCAAAGACACATCCCTTACACTACCATGAAGATGGAATTCCTTAACTCTTTTCAATACTTTTGCATTGTTTACTATACCTTCTCAGGTAATCCGTTATAAATGATGTCTTCCTTTCCTTTCTCTAAGCAAAAGTCTACTCTCTCTCCCTCTCTCTCTTCCTCTCCTCCTCTCTCTCTCTCATGCACACACATACAGCAGTTAGTTATTTAAATAGTGTCTGAATCATGTGGCGAAATACTCTCATCAGGTCTGATTGTGTCTCTTCCAGGTATGCAAAGTTCTGTAGGATTATTATTAAGTTGTTTCTTAACTTTTCCTCTCAACAATTGGTTGCTTCTATTTGTTCTTTCAGAAGAATGAAAAGGGATACAGGATGACTTTCTTTGTACCATAAATGAGAATACACAAACTGAATATTTTATAGAAGGATTATTTATAAGATCTTTAATATAAGGTCTGATACTTAATGATTGCTAAATAGTAGTAACTGCACCTATTAAACTATTGAAAGGTTAAATAAGCTTCTTGGAAATAAAGGTTTTGTTAACTAGAAATAAGAAAATATATAGAAATGAGAAAACATGCTATTATGCTTTGTAAATTTAGACTTTTTTTCCAGATTGAGGTCAAAACATCATTTGAAAACTTTTTCCTTATATTATACAGTGGAACAAAACCAAATATTAGGTGCTTATAGATTGGCTCTGCAAATTAAGCAATAAAAGACTGCTTAAACTTATAAACTACTGCTATTGTGTAGGCTTTAGTTTATTTTGGTTTTGAATCGCACCTAGCAGAGTTGTTGGACTACACCTTGCACGCTGCTCTGGGCTATGAGGTCTGAGGGACTGTGCAGGGTCTCTTATATGCAAAGCATTCATACTAAACCCAATTCATAAACAAATGCTATTGGTAATAATAATAACTTGCAACATAATATCATTAATAACAATAATAGTTGCAGTTGAAGAAACTCTTTCAACAACTTTAGACAGTTTGATTTTACAAACTGATATTTTCTTATATTTCCTAATTGTCACTGCTGCTTCTCTTCCTTCAATTTTAGCAAAAACTGCTTCATTAGGTGACATCAGTTCAATTTCTCAGACTAACTCTGCTCTCAGGGGACATTGGTGGTGGGAAATAAGCACTGATGGAAGGATGGGTGCTGGAACACTGTACGACTGAAACCCAATCATGAACATCTTAGTAATTATATATCTCACGGTGTTATAATAATTTTTTTAAATTGAAGAATTTTTTAGACTTTTATTATTCTTTACTCAATATTATCTACTATCCCTTCTTTGAAAAGTGAATGAAACCTCGGCAGAACAATTTGCATGTTATGGATTCTAATAACCTCCTACCTCCACAGTTTCAAAATTTTACATCTTCTTACCTTACTTATTCTTTCCCAGTGCGGATGAGAAATACTTGCATATTTATATTCAAAGTCACCCTGGTTACTCTAATTCTATTCTGCCCATCTTTTCAAGGATCTTGTTTTTCTTACTGATAGACATTAACTGAACAAAAAAAAAATCTTTCTGCAGTCTTGTACAAGCCCATCTAGCTTTGGCTATATCTTTTAAAAGAAAGTTGAAAATGCAAATATCAAGTATAATATCCATTTTGTTCTTTTTCAAAACATTACATTTATTCTTATCTCTTCTTTGAGCCATATGGCAAAGTTAACTAGTACCATGTTTGCTACAAAGCCAATATGATTAATAGCATTCAGCATACGCACTGCAGTAAACACTTGATTATTTCTTTTCTGGAGAACATGACAAAATCTTATCCCCCCATGACAGCATTTCCCATTGGCTTTAAATGAGTTTTCTTTCCATTCCTCATTAAGACCATCTGTTAATTCCACCTTTTAGAGAATTCTTTAAATGTGTGATTTTCCAAGGAAAATGTTCAAAGATTATATTCATTCTGACTCCTCTATCAGTAACAATACATGCTTGTCCTTGATTGAGTTACTACTTACAGTAAAAGCATAAAAGATATTCACTATTATACAGCAGAGTGGTGATTGAGATATTCAATGGAAAATATTAAAACTAAAGTCCTAAAATCCACTCCTTATAGGACATATTTTAGATTTTCATTATTATTCATATGATCTTCCCTACTGTCCCTTCTTTGAACAGTGAATATAGACTTGGCAGAAAAATTTACATGTTAAGAATTCTAATGACCTCCTACCTCCAAATTAAAAATTCATTTTGTCTCTCCTCCAAAATACAACTGAAACAATTAGATTTTGAAGTATAGTGAAACATGAATAATAATAATAATAATAATAATAATAATAAAAACATTTAAATGTTCCACAGATTGTTTCATGGAACAATAGAGTCATTTATGCCAGGCTCGATCCAGATCCAATAATTAATCAATTAATCAAATTCCATCAGCAAATTCTTAGCATAAACAATGAAAAAAAATCTCTGGAGAAACTTCAGTGAGATAGGATAAAATATCCTACCTTCTCCTAAATAAAGGCATTTTTACCTAAAAAATATTAACTTTACTAATACCATTGTCTCTCTCTGACTACAAAAGCACTATTTTGTACAAACTCTGGAGGTCTTTCTCCTTGCCAGAGAGAATGCAACCAGATTCATTAAACTTCTAGCAACAACAATCTAGATGCCTAAATTTATGAATTGTGATTCTTAAGAATAGAAAATCTCACATGAGCATTATTTAAATATTTCCAGAGAAATATGCATTTGGAGACTTTGCTAAAGGCATTGGTTTTTTCTTTAATGACAAACATGTTAATGCAAAAATGTTAATTCAAGGAAAATATGAAAGGTTTCAGAGAACTTTTTTTGTGTGACCTCTAAACAGTCAAACTTTTCAATACAAAAAACACTGCCAGAGTCTGAAATGAAATTATTTTCTTGATAATAGTCTGTGCTCTTATAATGCATTTTAAGATGTTTTAAAGAACAATATGGGGCCGGAGCGATAGTCCAGTGGGTAGGGAGTTTGCCTTGCACGTGGCGGCCCGTGCCGGCCCAGGTTCGATCCCTGGCATCCAATATGGTCCCCCAAGCACCGCCAGGAGTAATTCCTGAGTGCAGAGACAGGAGTAACTCCTGAGCATTGCCGGGTGTGACCCAAAAAGCAAAAAAAAAAAAAAAAACCAATAAATTTACTCTATCAAATTTTACAAAAAATCTCAAATGCTATTTTTATCTTGTTCAGAAAGAACCATTTATTTCATTTATTTTAAAGAGTTTCTCTAATGAGATGGTAACGCAAATTGGGACAAATTTTGCCTAATAAGTCATTTTGATTGTGTTTTCACAAATTATAAGCAAAATATAATTAAAATATTGTTTCTTGACGTTTTGCTATATTCTTTCATGCTATCCAAAGCAGACTTTTTAATAAAGGTATTTGTAGCAGTGTACTTAATATTTTTATTTTAATTAAAACTCCAAAATTTAAATACTATGACTTCTATGTAATATAATAAAAGAATGACTCCTTAATTTATTTGTCAAATATCCCATAGAATAAAATGAAGGTCAACTATATTTTGCTGCTCAACTAACTCTAGTGTGAAGTATAGGAATTGAGTGCTTAGAAAAAAATTAATAGACACAGCCAACACACAGTTTTTTCTTTATAGAACCTCTCTTAAGGTAACAGAGGACACATTTATTTCACATTTTGAAAAATAGAATAGCTATTGCTCATAGTATCTTTTCATGGACCATAAGTAATACAGAATAGCACAGAATATTGCATAAGTACAGAAATTTCCATGTTGATGACTAGGCATCAATTTGCTTTAGTAACCGTCAACTCAAGTTGTAAAGTGAAAAACACCTGAACCACTGCTAAATATCTGTGTCCCAGTTTTTTATATTTAACTGATCAAATACCTGATAAGAACAAAATAATGAACTGAAGCTAAATTTAATAAGTCACCTTTCCTTTCCAATCTCTGTAGTTTCCTTAATTTGATAATCCTGAAACAGAAAGGTGAGAGTTATTTGACTAAATCTTGACATATCCATTGGTTGATTCATTTCCCTGCCATGGTAAACCACACCAGGCTTCTTTTTCCTTATAAATATTACTTTATAAAGTTGTGGACTTCACTTTTTCAATGTGCAAAATCTTTAGGATAGAAGTAAAGTGAATTATGGACATTCACATTTATATGCTGGAATTGGCAAACCAGTAAAGGAGAAGGATTATGGAAATTGAACTTATTAAAACTATTTTAAAGCAGAATTATCTACATATCCATCTACAAAAATCACAGTAGTACAGTCCAATGAACAACAGCCTCAGTTAAATAAAAACATCTTTGATTTTCATAGTTTGCCACTATGTTATAAATGTAGGTATAGAATCATACACATTGATAGATAATCAAGAGGAAATATTATGTGCCTTAGTTTTCCCATGAAAACTATGAACTACATAACCTAAAATTAAATATTAATAATAAAATTTACAAAAATTGACAAATTTTATTATGGTCACCTCTTTCTTTCCAGAATAATTACCAACACTTATTTAGCTAGTATACATCATTTTTTCCCTGTTTGTTTCCATGGAAACAGTAAGGGATAAAAGTCAATGCCACACAACAAATTTCCTCAGGTAATTGCTCAATTTTCATAGTTCTCAAGCTGTTACTAGTAAATAGTTAGGTTATGTCCCCACAGGCTATCTAACATGGATGTTTGCTAACTCATCCATTTCAAAATGACAAAGAAGCTTTAGAATCTAAAGCTATGAAAACTTCTGTAGTTTTACTGGTTCTTATGTGAATGAAATAGGTTGAGAGAATTATTTTGTATATTGTTACTATGGAAATAAAAATAATAGCCTTAATGATGAGGCTTATTTCCTATTTACTTTGGCTGTCACCTGTAGAAATAGATGATATGATAAATCAGTATAGCATAAATTATCTACTGGTTTTAATGTAAGCTGACATGTGTTTTGGCAAATATTTATTTTGGTATCCCTGCAAAACATTATTAGGACACGTTCACAATATTTCCTTAATTTTTCTATATTAGAATAAAGGTCATAACTCCTAAAACCACCTTAACAAACATCAAATATTCTAGACTTTAAATAAGTCATTGTTTGCAGAGAACACATTGGAAAAGCTTCTTTCTGTCTAGCGTCATTTAACGGTGGACGTCTAAAGTGTTCTGAAAATGAGAAATATTCACTGTTCATGTGACAAGATAAAGGTCTCCCTTATAAATGAGTGAACTATAGATGATTTTTAATTAGCTTGTAGAGATCACTTGATCGCTTGATATCCCGTTATTCATCGATTTGCTCGAGCAGGAGCCAGTTATGTTTCCATTTGACCCTATCACGTGCCACTGTAGCCCAATGGCATCTGTCTGTTTCAGGGATATTGAGAGCTTCTAACTGTTTGTTTAGGGTCCTGATAAGCAAGTCTGACCATCTTACAAGTGGGCGGCCATGCGATCTTTTGGCGTCCCGTGGGATCCAATAGGTAACGGCTCTAGTCCAACGGTCCTCTCCAGATCGCATTATATGACCAGCCCATCTGATTTTCGATGTTCTGGCAGATGAGGCAGCATCCTTGATTTTAAAATAGCTACGGAGGTCAGAACTCCGGATTCCCTCTCTCTACTTGAGTGAGGCGTGACATCCAAGCATGGCTCTTTCAATTCCTATTTGGGAGAGCCGAATGGCATTCTCATCCTGCTTTCATAGGGCCCAGGTCTCTGAGGCGTATGTTAATGTAGGGAGAACGGTGGAGTCAAAGTTGCAGAGATAAAGATACAAATAAAACATTTTGCTAAAAATTAGCATGTATTTTTTGTGAGTATTAAAACGTTTCACACTGCGAGTCACTACAAAATATCTAGTCACTAGGTATGAATCTTGCTGAAAATTTTTGTGTATGATTTGCACTTAAAGAAATTACCTAGAGTAAGAAAAGACTTGCTTTAACAGAAAGTTTAAAAAGTGATGTTCTTTAATGTCACATTTAATTCTCAACACTAAACAAATGTAATTTCTTTTAGTTTGCTATCTAACTTGCATTAAACTAATGAAATGTATACTATATACTGTTATAATAGCAATATGCAATACATAATTTAAACATTTGGATTAATTATTTTCATTAATAAAATATAAATGTGTATTGGGCTAGAGCGATAGTCCAGTGGGTAGGGCGTTTGACTTGCATGTGGCCAACCCGGGTTCGATCCCTGGCATCCCATATGGTTACCTGAGCACCGCCAGGAGTAATTCCCTGAGTGCAGAGCCAGAAAATAAACCCCGGGCATTGCTGGGTGTGACCAAAAAAAAGCAATATATATAAAAGATATATATATGTATGTATGTGTATAATATGCATATATTGATACAATTAATCAATTAATGTCATTAAAATTAGTCTAAAAATCAGAAATTCTTAAAGAGCTAAGTATATTTGACTTTTCTTTGAGCAATATTTTTAATCAGTCTTATCTTTAAAGTTTTATGAGTCTTCTTTGCTTTTAGCAATGTAAATGATTTATCTTTAAACTTTGTCTTAAAAATGCCTCAAAATCAGGATAAAATTAATCACAAGGAAGCAATATATTGCTACCTTTATAGTTGATTTGTCCCTAAATTTTGAATTCCATTTCGTTGGTGACCACACCGATGGTGCTCAAGTCTTACTCCTACTCTATGCTGAGGGCTCACTCCTGCAGAACCTGAGCAACTATACTGAATTCCAGAAGGGTTAAAACATTGGTTGGTCATGTCCAAGGCCAGCATCTGACCCACTGATTATCAGTCTAGCCCTTTCCCAAACTTGGAAAAAAATTCAGATTAATGTATATTTTTTCTTTTTCTGTTTATATATTTAATAATTTCATTCTAATTTAGTCTCAACTTCCCCTCAAATTTAAAGCATAAAAGACATAATTTTCTTTATAGTTGACTAGTATAATGAAATTTTATTATAAATCAGCATGATATTTTTTGCTTCAAAAAGAAAAGAAAAAAAGAAACCTGGGTACTGGAAGTCATAGTTCATGGGTAGGGCATTTTCCTTGCATGCTACAAAACCACATTCAATCCCAGACATCCCATATGATACCCTGAAACCACCAGGAATACTTCCTGAGTGCAGATGCAGGAGAAACCCCTGAGCAACACGCCATGTAACAAAAAATGTCAAACAAAACAAAACAAAAACTAACCATTAGCATTAGTTTCCCAGATATAGAACTCTTTCATTTTTTATTGTATCAGTTGTATCACTTGTCTTCTCTTGTTCATCAATTTGCTTGAGTGGACACCAGTAACATCTTCATATATCCCTGTCATGTGCTGGTGTAGCCCAAAGGAATCCGCTTGCTCCAGGAACATGAAGAGCCTCAAACCATTCGTTCAGGTCATGGGAATGAGGTCTATAATTGTTACTGGTTTTTGGCATATTAAATACGACATGAGTAGCTTGCCAGGCTCTGCTATGTGGGTGGGATACTGTAGGAAGTGAGCTCTCAGTTCATGCATTTACTGATGAAATGGGCAGACATCAGCTTTTCTCTTGAGTGGAGCTCTGACATTCTTGGAGTCTGGATGTTTAAAATGGCTGCCCTCTTGGTATGGGGATTCCTATGGCTTCTTGTGAGGCTCTTTTGGGATGGCAGGCCAGTACTAGAACCTGCTTTTGCTCCCGGATGCCTCATGATTGGCCAAGCACAGGGAGAACTGGTAGCAGCTCTGCCTCCTGTATCTGTGTCTCTAGTTCAAACATACCTGGGCTTAAAATAGTCTTCACTGTAGGGTGGGACTCTGAAGAGCAGGGCTTGAAATTGGCTTTTCTCTTGGGTGGAGCTCTGATGAACTGTGGCATCCAGATGTTAAAAATGACTGCCCTCTGGGGTAGAGGTTTCTCTGACTTCTTCTGAGGCTCTATTGGGAGGGAGGGCCAGGGCTAGACCTGCCTTCCCTCCCAGACACCTTATGATATGTATGATATCATAGGATGATTAGTATCATACTATTTTTTATACCCAGCAAAAAATGCAGTCATTCTATATCTTTCCTTTTCCTTCTGGCTAATTTCATTCAGCATGATTCTCTCCGTGTTCATTCATCTAGAGGCAAATTTCATAACTTCCTTTTTTTCCTAACAGCTGCATAATATTCCATTGTGTAGATGTACCACAGTTTCTTTTCTTTCTTTTCTTTATTTATTTTTTGCTTTTTGGGTCACACCCGGCGATGCTCAGGGGTTACTCCTGGCTCTGCACTCAGGAATTACTCCTGGCGGTGGTGCTCAGGGGACCATATGGGATGCCGGGATTGAACCCGGGCGGCATAGGCCGGCGCGTGCAAGGCAAACGCCCTACCCGCTGGGCTATTGCTCCGGCCCACCACAGTTTCTTTATTCAGTCATCTGTTCTCAGGCACTCTGGTGGTTTCCAGATTCTGGCTATTGTGAATAGTGCTGCTATGAATGTAGAAGTGTAGTTGTTGTTTCCTCTGTGTGTTTTTTGGTTGCCAAGGGTATATTCCCAGGAGTGGTATGGCTGTGTCAAATGGGGACTGAATTTCTAGATTTTTGGAGTAATGTCTATATTATTTTCCAAAAAGGCTGTACCAGTCCACATTCCCACCAACAATGGATGAGAATTTCCGGATGTGGAAAATGGGCTTGTCACCGACCCACCCTGCAGCAGTATTTTCTAAGCCTGGCCCAGTATGCCGATCCAGAGATCTCACACACACGGGGCAGAGCTGCTTCTTGCTCTCCCTGTGCCCAGCTGATCAAGAGGCACCAAGGAGGGATGGCGGATTCTAGCCTTGGCCGCCACCCCAGCAGAGCCTCACAAGAAGCCAAAGGAACCGCCACACCATGAGGGCTGCCATTTTCCACATCCAGACTCTCCTCTCCTCAGAGCTCCACCCAGCAGAAGAGCTGATTGCAGCCCAGCTTGTCTACACGGTTCATCAATTAATGCTCGAGTTTTGAGGTGACTACAAGAGTATCCCACCTGCACGGCAGAGCCTGGCAAGAGACCCGTGTCGTATTTGACATGCCAAATACCTGTCCCATGACTTGATGGAATGGTTTGAGGCTTCTTATGTTCCTGGAGTGGGCAGATATCCTTGGGCTATCTCACATGTGACAGGACATGTTGAGATCTTACTGGTGCCCACACGAGTAAATCGATGATCTACGGGAAGTCAAGTGATCAAGTGATTATTGTAGTTTGCATTTAATTAACATTTATATTTTACATAATATGAATATCTATAGTACCTTAAGAATTTATAGCATCTTAAACATTAGTACTTAATAAATATTCTCACCCACTGAATACAAGTCATGTTATGCTAAATTTTATCATCTATAACAAATACTTTTTTTGAGTCAATCATCTTAGGTAAAAATAAAAATAAATTAACTGGTAGTCATTTTCTAGAAAAATTTTACATTTTTATTCTGAAATATCATAAATTAAGATTTATTTTTATTTTTTATTATACCATGTTGAGATATACAGTTACAAAAATGTTCCTAGATCAATAAAACATTTTTAATTTACAAAAAAAAAAGTTCATGTTTGTGTTTCAGTCATACAGTGTTCCAGCATCCATCCCTCCACCAGTGCCCATTTCCCACCAACAGTGTCCCCTGATTCCTCCCCACCCCCGAGCCTGCTTCTATGGCAGGCACTTTGACTCTCTCTTGTCTCTCTCTCTCTATCTCCTTTATCTTATACATTGTTTAGTTACTGTTTTATTAGTTATAATTTACTTACTATTAGTCATTTATTCGTGCTGGGAAGATAGTTCAAACTAATGGAGGACATACTTGGCATATGCAAGCTTCTGATACCAATGCCTGGTACCATATGCCCCCTGAGCACTGCCAGGTGTGACCCCTATGCATCCTGTGATGAGTCTGGTTACCCCCTATCAGGAAATGCCATAAATAAATAAATGTATAAATAAATAGAGAGGACAGCCACTCACTGTTCAGTGGCTTCAAATGCCTGTCTTACAAGCATACAGTAATGAGTTCAATTTCTGGTGCAACCACACATATGAAATACAATCTTAATGATTCTATTGCTTGAGCCTGGCAGCTCATCTGTGGTCTAAGATCCCTGGCACTACAAGCAGCAGCTGTGTGGAAAAACAGGAATGACAAGCATCACCACAACAAGATGTATGAGCACCGTGCTCAGCAAATCTGACCTCTTACGCCCTGTGAGTGCTTCTGTGTCCCCAGCAAGCATTACAATACAATCAAAACTTATATGAGCACCACAACTAGAGTGCAGCTCTTAGCATGTGCAAATATCACAGGTAGGGCAGTAGGAACTTGATAAGCACCCTAGCTGAGTGAGTGACACCACAATCAGCCAAACATGTAACAAAGGGAACAAAGGGGAGCAAAAAGGAAATGAAGGAAGGAGTAAAGGAGATTCGTTCACCTGAATACCCATATTTTAGTATGCATAGAGGATTATGTTTTTTTATTTTACTACCTTTTGGGAACAAGATAATATATTTTACTGTTGTCACCTCATTTTATTTGTCTAATTTATTTTTAAAGTTTGAGAGTTTTTTTAGTCATTACTTTAGGGACAAGAATGCTCAAAGGGAATAACTATTCCCCTAAGGAGACTTTAGGGGAATGGTTATTTGTTTTGAGCTAAAACATGAAATGTTACAGTTTTGTAAATGTATTACTTTACAGAATATTACATTAAATTTATTTAGGCACTGTGATTTAAAAAAGCTGTCAACAATAGAATTTCAGGCACACAACATCCAAACTCTAATCCAGGTACCAGACTCAGCATCCCTCTGCCAATGTCTCCAGGTTGCCTCAATTACCAGTGCTCCCAGCTTATCTCCTTCACAGGCACATTTTAACACTCCAGTGTTGCTTGAGTATCATATTTAATCACACTGATGCATTTTGGATAAATATAGATACCGGTCTTTACATTGTGTATGTATCCAAGGTCCTGCACGCGTGCCCCAGTGTTACCTTCAGAATGCTTCTTCTTAGTCCAGCTTTGATTTTTCAATTTCCCTGGTCCTTTCATCTCTGTATCTAGAATCAAGGGTTTACTCACCTTTGATATCTTACATGAAACTTTCATGCTATCATAGAGACTCACAGAGTCTCACAGACATGGGGCAGAGCTGCTATTGGCTCTCCCTGTGCCCAGCTGCTCATAAGGTGCCTGGGAGGGATGGCAGGTTCTAGCCCTGACCCGCCACCCCAGCAGAGCCTCACAACAAGCCAGACAAACCCCCCACTCCATGAGGGCCTCCATTTTCCACATCCGGACTTCCCCCTCATCAGAACTCCACCCAGCAGACCAGCATATCATAGCCCGGCTCATCGAGATCCACATTGCAGCAGTCTTTTTTAATCCGGCCCAGGTATGCTGATCCAGAGACTCACAGACATGGGGCAGAGCTGCTACTGGCTCTCCCTGTGCCCAGCTGCTCATGAGGCGCCCGGGAGGGATGGCAGGTTCTAGCCCTGGCCTGCCACCCCAGCAGAGCCTCACAACAAGCCAGACGACCCCCCACTCCATGAAGGGCCTCCATTTTCCAAATCTGGACTTCTCCCTTGTCAGAACTCCACCCAGCAGACCAGCCTATCACAGTCTGGCTCATGCGGCCTCTTGCATCCCTGTGGTTCATCAATAAATGCTGGATTTTTAGATGACTACAAGAGTATTCTACCCGCACGGCAGAGTCCACGTGTCATATTTGATATGACAAATACCAGTAATAATTATAAACCTCATTCCCATAACCTGATGGTATGGTTTGAGGCTCTTTATGTTCCTGGAGTTAGCAGGTGCCCTTGGGCTCTACTTGCATGAGACAGGTCATATGGAGATGTTACTGGTGCCTGCTCGAGCAACTTCGATGATGAACGGGAAGACAGTGATACAGTGGTACTATGAGATATACAATTACAAAGGTGTTCATGACTGGGTTTCAGTTATAGTGTTCCAGCACTCATCCCTCCACCAGTGCCTATTCCCTCCACCAATGCCCCCTTATTTTCTTGTCCCTCACCCAGGCTGCCTCTAGGACAGGCTCTTTGCCTCTTCTCTCTCTCTCTCTCTCTCTCTCTCTCTCTTCCTCTCAGTTCTCTTACACATTGCAGTTTTGCATTATATACATTTAGTGGTTATCATGAATATCCATTGCCTATGATCAATGATCAGTTCTAGACTGTAATTATAATTTCAAAGCATAATTAAGACACTGGTCCCTTCCCTATCTTAGAAGCCTCTGACTCCCACACACTTATGGTAGATACCAACTACTGACAAGTCATCCTGGTCCATGCCTGTCCTTTTATATTAGTATCATATGTTTTTTAATATCTCACAAATGAATGCAGTCATTCTATTTCTGGTCCTTTCCCTCTGGCTAATTTCACTCAACATGATATTCTCCATGTCCATCCATTCATAGGAAAATTTCATAACCATTTTTTCTACAGCTGCCTAATATTCTGTTGTGTCAATGTATCATAGTTTCTTTATCCAGCCGTCTGTTCTTGGGCACTGAGGTTGTTTCCATATTCTGGCTGTTGTGACTAGTGCTGTTATGAACATAGAAGTGTAGATGGTGTTTCTGCTCTATGTTTTTGGGATCACAGGGTATATTCCCTGAATGGTATAGTTGGGTCAAATGGGAGTTCAATTTCTGAGTTTGTGGAGGAATATCCATATTGTTTTCCAAAGAGACTGGCTGGCCCAGTCTCTTTGGAAAACAATATGGATATTCCTCCATAATATCTCACCAACAATAAATAGGAGTCCCTTTCTCCCCGCATCCATTCCCAGACTGGATGCTCTTGAACTTTTGGATGTCTGCCAGTCTCTGTGATTTGAGAGTATGTCTCATCATTGTTTTGATTTGTAGCTCCCTGATGATTAGTGATGATGAGCATTTTTCCATGTGTCTTTTGGCCATTGGAATTTCTTCTTTGAAAAATTTCTGTTCATTTATTCTCCCAATTTTTTGATGGGGTTGGCTGTTTTCTTCTTGTAACATTCTACCCATGCCTTAAATATCTTGGATATTAACCCCTTATTAGATGGGCATTGGGTGAATATTCTTTCCCTTTCCATTGGCTGTCTTTGTATCTTGGTCACTATTTCTTTTGCGGTTCAGAACATTTTTGGTTTTATGTATTCTCATATGTTTATTTTGTTTCCAGTTTAAATAACTCTTTTAAGAGGTTATTTATCTTAAACACTTATATCACTTGTATCACATGTATCACTTGTCTTCCCATTGTTCATCGATTTGCTCGAGTGGGCACCAGTAACATCTTCATTCATTTGGAATGAGGTCCATTATTGTTTCTGTTTGGGCATATCGGATACACCACAGGTAGCTTGCCAGGCTCTACCATGGCTCTGGGTTCATCCCAGGGGACCCAGTCTTTTTCTATGTGAGACCATCAACCATCCAGGGGCCTATGGGGCAGAGCCCCAGGTTTAGACAACCCTGTCTCTTGTCTGCTACCTGCCATTGCAGCCCGGCTCTGCAGCCAAACCTGCAACACTTCGAGGGTCAGGTTCTTAAACACACCAAGAGAAAAATCCATAACCACACCAAGAGAAAACGACCAACTTTATAATTAGGTTTAGTCTTGCAGGAGCATCTTCCAATGCAGAGAAAGGAGCCAGTACTATCTCCCTGCCACACTCACTTATCGGAGCTCCCAGAGCTGCCATGACCCCAAATGGCAGGGACTCAGCCTAGAATACTTGCTTTTGCGCACAATATTTTTTTTGCACATAGACAGCCTAAAGAAGGGCATCATATGCACAAGTGGGATGATTACTCCAGTACTGTCACTTCAATTATTTTGAGAACTTACTCTGTTTTTTTTTTCATTGAACAGATCAAAACAAGGGATCAGAAGTACAAGGGCCAACAGGACCACACTTGCTATATGGAAGGGTGGTGGGGATTGAAGGTGTGATGCCTGCAAACGAGATACTTTGGTGCTGGACTGAAGACAAGGTTTCATCCAGGTTCCCATCCTGACTTTCTTAAATGCAATTATATTGAGTTGTTTCATTTAAGTAAAAACTAAATGTTTTTTAGTCGCTATTCCAGAATCAGGGATGCTGTCTCGTTTGCCAAGGCATCGAAAATCAGATGGGCTGGACATGTAATGCGATTTGGAGACAACCGCTGGACTAGAGCCATTACCGACTGGATCCCACAGGATGTCAAAAGATCACGTGGTGGCCCACCTACAAGATGGTCAGACTTCCTTGTAAAGACCCTGAAGGAATGGTTTGAGTTTCTTTATATTCCTGAATCAACCAGATGCCATTGGGCTACATTGGCACGTGATAGGGTCCAATGGAAATGTTACTGGCGCCCGCCCAAGCAAATCGATGAATAACGGGATTCAAGTGATCAAGTGAAGTAAAAACTAATTAAATTAAATATGATTAATCTTTTAGTCAATTAGTTATGCAGCAATTTCCTTACAAAAGTACTTACTGAATACTGTATTGCTTGAAATAAATCATTATAAAATGGTCACTGAAATAATCTTCTTGATTGAATGGGGCTTTTCTTTTTCTCATGTAGTTCTTTCAACTCCATAATGCTTTTAAAAACTTTTTTTTTGTCTTTTTGGGGTCACAACCCACAGATTATCAGGGTTACTTCTAGCTCTGCACTCAGGGATTATTTCTATCAGTGCTCAGGATACCATGTGGGATGCCAGGGACAAGCCCATGTTGGCTGCATGCAAGGAAAATGCCCTACACATTGTACTATTGTTCCAGCCCCAAAACATGTTTCAACATTACAAAATTCAAATATTGTATTCTTTCTTCAAAATATTCAAAATATTTCCATCACTGTATCACTGTCTTCCCGTTTATCATCGATTGGCTCGAGCGGGCAACAGTAACATCTCCATATGTCCTGTCTATGCTAGTAGAGCCCAAGGGCACCTGCTTGATCCAGGAACATAAAGAGCCTCAAACCATTCCATCAGGTCATGGGAATGAGGTCTAAAATTTCCATATAATTTTAAATATAAACAATAAAAGTTGAAAATAAATCTGATTTTTAAAATTTTATATATATTATAATAAAACTAAAACAGGAGTATCATTTCTAATTCAGCCAAGTATGATAACTTTTGTGAAGTAAGTAACTGTCGTTTTCTTGAGAAAGCTCATAGTTTTCTCAATTTGTCAAAGTTAATTTTCTTATTTTCCCAAGGTGGAATCACTTGTGTGCAAAAAGAACTAGATAGGGTAATTTGCTGTCTAAATTATAAAGTATTGGCTCTCAACTAATTCCCATTCTGGGACCTTTTCCTCAAAGACTCTGAATAATTAGTTTGGGGTAGGAAACCGGTTTTTACACTAAGGTTCTCAGATAATTCAGGAAAAACAAAATTTTTAGATCAGGTATTCAATTCTGGTGCACCTTTTAAAGATATGTGAAATCTGCATTTGATCTTAGACAAAAGGCTGAGAAGCAATTAGATATGAGAAATCTGTAGTTAGATGTTAGATAATTAGATTCCTGGGTCCTAAATTCTTATGATCTAGTTAAATTTTTCTAAGTTCTGGCTGTAAACATTATTTCTCTTTTTGTTTTATTTTGGGCAGGTTAGACTCCTATGCTGTGCTCAGAGGACCTAGAGACCACTCCTGTCAAACACAGTTAAGCAGACTTCATTATTCATTGACAGAACAGGCAGACACAAAAATCACTCAATCCCTGCAATGCCAGGGACTAGCAGGACCACTCACTGGAGCTGGGTGTGGGCTTCAGGGTTTCAAGCATTGGTGCTCAGATTCCTCCAGAACTATGCTTGAGGTGCTCAGGAATCATGCTATGAGAAGCAATAAACGGTGTCTCACTTCCTAGGGATTATGTCTGAACCATCTAAGTCTAGCGTTACTGTCTTTAAAGTTCTCCTAGATTATTTCACAAATTTAAACGACTGCTGGAATCAATCCCCAGCAATTTTAGTGTGTTCTTTATGGACTAGATGTGAAGCTATAGTTAGACCTGCTATTGGGGGCTTGATTATTCAGTTTTCTTAAGGCATCTCCTCTTGACCTCCGTCTGAACCTCTCATATTTCTTTGAACACCACTGTGTTAAAAAGTGTGTCTGTGTTCTATTGCTGAAATCATTTAAATTATCATATCCTTTGACTTCACCCTGCACTCCATTACATCCATACCAGGTAGGACTCCATTCAGATTCTATAGCTTCCTGAACATAAACTGATTAGACTAGAAGGGTTCTAAGTCATGAAACCGGGGTGGTAATATTGGGTCCTGTTGTGATGTGATACAAATTGATTTTCTAAAGACTCTTACTGGGAGATGAGTATAGTTGAAAATATGTCACTGAAGATAATCGATAGATAAATCAGTCACCCATTTTTTGTTTTCAAGGATATCTCCCAAGCAATGCTCAGAGAAGCTAGGACACTCCCAGAGAGTTCAGTGCTAGACCCAAGGATGTAGTAAGAATCTGCAGTGCAAAAGAATCATGAAGAACCACCAAGGTCTCCCCTCACTACCTCCAACATTGCGTGCCCGAGGACTCCAGGACCATGCCTGAATAGTGTATAGAGGTCTTGTTCTGCTAGAGGTTAAACCAGGATCTTGTGCTTATATAAATGTACTCTTGATCCCTGTGCTCTATTTGTGCCTTAATTAGTCACTTGTTTACAAGGACACTGAGAAATGTGTACAAAAGATGAATACAAGTCTTGCTATTTGAAACGGCCAAAAACAAAATAAAACTGGCAAGTGACCATGATAATGCATCTCTGACAGCAATAAGCATATATATAATTCTGAACTCATAAACCCAATTTCTGGCGCCTTCAGTATTTTGTAATGGAAGTCTGAGGCTCTGTTCAAAGGAGCAGCACTTGGGCTCTGAAGAGCTAATACCAGTAGGGGGAATTCCAAACAAGCACAAGCCATGCACACACCTTGGCTTTTCATATTGGTTAAACAAATGATTACCTTAGTGGCTAGTACTCTTCCGTTTCCTCTCTTTTACTGCAAATCTAATTGTACCCTTGCTTTTTTTTGTTGTGTTTTGTGTTTGGGAGGCTAGATCGACTGTTTACAGGGCTTATTCCAGGTTGTGCATTCAATTTTCACTACTGGTGATGCTCAGGGGCTTTCAAATAGGATGCAGGTGACCCCACCTGGGTTGGCAGCATGCAAGGCAATCACATTAGCTGCTGTACTATTTCTGCAATGCCACATGCTTGCATTCTTATGAGACTTTACCTTAACTATCCATGGCATAATTAAATGTAATTGACTTAAGTCATAATTAAACTACTCCATCAGGGGAGGAAAATACATTGTTAATTGTTAAATCCTGGTAATCTCCAAAGTGATATAAATAATTTAGCTAAAGCTTTCCATTAATCCCTCCAGCAAAATTGGGCAAACATCTGTAAGCACTCATAGGTACAATCCTCACTTTCGTCACCAGAATTTTTTGCTTCATGAACTCTTGATCCCTGCACTTTCTCCTAGAAATGAAAAAAAATGCTTCTTCATTTGGGAAATTCTTGTTGTATCGTCCACTCATTCTAGGTGTCCAGACCTTATTCATCTTCTCTATTAGCTTCTCAGCCCATTATTTATACCCTGTTGTATTCACACACAGATAGAAATTTTGCCAGCTGTTGAAGCAAACTATTTTCTTTTCATTTTCTTAAAGAGTGAATCATTATATTCCTTTCTGTTTTTGTTGTTGACTTTTCCTCACACTATATTCTGTAGCTACAGTTGGGAACAGTGAAATCTGATTTCATTAAAACTTCAAAATTTAATTTCCGAAATACACTATAGAATAGCATAATCAAAATTTAACTGCAAGGGAGTCATTCACCAGCCAAAATACTCATCAGGTAAATTTGTAAGGTTTATACTGAATATAAAACTCACTGAAATATTGAATTACACAGCTCTAGATTATAGTCTGTCTCTTCCAATTCCTTTCAAAGAATGTGAAATAACTGACTCTACCTGGAGTCTTATGAAGCCAAAGAAGTAATTCAATCTTTAAAGTGAAATGCTATTAATAAAGTGATTTGTACTTTTATGTGAAAAAATGAAAGAAACAAATCCTTGCTTCCTTATTTGTATAGAAAGTCGTTTATTTTAGTTTTTTCTTTATGTGAGACTAGACTAAAACTAAAAAAATATTTTTTCAGACAACTTATATTCTTCATGTTCCCCACTAATTAAATTACAAAAGGGGAGTGCTGTTTAAAATATATAAGAATAGTTAATTAAAATGGCTGATTATGATAGTTCATTTTCCAGGTATTATTAAATATATTAAATAATATGATTTTTTTTCGCTTTTTTGGGTCACACCTGGCAATGCTCAGGGGTTACTCCTGGCTCTGCACTCAGGAATTACTCCTGGAGGTGCTCATGGGACCATATGGGATGCTGGGGATCGAACCTGGGCTGGCATGAGCCGGCCGCTGCAAAGGCAAACGCCCCTACCCACTGGACTATCACTCCGGCCCCAAATCTGATTT
This sequence comes from Cryptotis parvus, assembly GCA_021461705.1. Lineage (NCBI taxonomy): Eukaryota > Metazoa > Chordata > Mammalia > Eulipotyphla > Soricidae > Cryptotis > Cryptotis parvus. The sequence goes on along the minus strand of JAJIBD010004214.1, from coordinate 7,962 downwards.
TCTTTAAATTGTAATAAGTATAAGATATTCTGGGAAGCATAATAAATAATCTATTTCTGTGTATAAATTTTGCCAATACTTAATTTCATATCTTTTTTTAATTTTAATTTTTTATTTGTTTCTTTTTGACCATATCAACTGTGATCAGGGCTTACTTTTCACTCTGCACTCAGGTATTACTACTAGAGGTACTTGGGGAAAAACATGGGATGCTGGGGATCTAACCCAGGTCAGCTATATGCAGGGCAAAGGCCTTAGCTTCTGTATTATCTCTCTAGTTCCCAATTTCTTTTAAAAAATCATTGTTATTAATGTCATGTTTACTGCAGTGTTAAAATATATGGTTTTGATGTACAATTATAACATCTCAGTATACTACCAAGGTGCTCAATACCCTCCACGAATGTCTCTATAATACACATAGTTCACCTTTACCTTTCCCTCTACCATTCACCACACAGTAACTCTCTTCCACAAATCTCAGTTTTGCCTTTCAGGGTCAAGTGCACATCATTATATTTAACTTCAATTTGAAAATAAATTTTGTAAAACTTTTGTTGACCAACACAGATAAAAACAATAAAAATATGTATCATATTAGGAGTTCATATATTGACATTAATGTATAATTATTAATAAAGTTGAATATATTTGAAATATTTTTAAAAAAGATTCAAGCGTATAGCTTTGGCCAGCTATATACTAACTAATAATTGTGGCTTTCCATAATTATATGCACTTATTCATATGCCTTTGTTTATTCTAAATTTTATATATAAATTGATGCAGAAAAAATTATTCCAGTAAAACATATAGTACTCTGTATTCTAAATTATGTACAGAAAATTAATTCTCTCCTAGCCATTTATAGATTATTGCTAAATTGTTATACCTTAAGTCCTGGATAAAGCAATATTATAGCAGCATTTGCCTTGTGTGTGGCTGACCTGGGTTCGATCCCTGGCACTCCATACCCTCCATACCATCACCTGAGCAATGCTAGAAGTAATTTACAAGCATAGAGCAAGGAGTTAGCCATGAGTACTACTGGATTTTATCAAAAGACAAAACACAATAACTATAGTCACTGTATTTACAGATAAATAGAGTGTGCTTCTAATTACACATTGTGAATATTTTTATCTATTTTAATGAAAGCAATAATAAAGTGAAATAAAATGTCCATTGTAGCCATTTTTATTATTGATATTACAACTAATTGTTGAATTAGCTAATTTTTTTTAACTAAGAATAACTTATCTGTTTTTAGTTTTTGTGTAATGGTCCTAGAACAACACAAGTTTTAGTCCAAACTGCGGAATAACTGTTTTACTGCTTCCTCTATTCTGGAACAGGGTGCTTGCAAATTTCTTCCCTCAAGACCCAGGCAGTATATAATTCAGTCTTTCTGGTTATATGATCTTTGTTATGGCTAAATTACTTTGCCATTCTAACAAAAAAAAACAGCCAATCATAGACAGGTTCTATTAACACTTTATTTATAAAAGCAGGCGATTGATTCATAGATGGCAGTTTACCATACCCCTGGTGTACAAAATAATTAAGCTATGTTCTGTAGAATTTTCTGATTTTAGTGCTGTACACACTTCTGCTACAGCAGATTCAAATATCAAGGAGACTTAGCAAAAGAGGAATTGGGAATAGATACCCATTAAAAGAAAGTCATATATTGTAAAGATTAGGAAAGCATTATAATGTAACCTAAAAGGGGAAACATAATTTAATGTTTATAAATCCTTTATTGCATAAAATATTAATTTTTTAATATTAAGTATATTAAATATATAAATACTATAATAAAAACCCACCTGGAAAATTATTGAAAATTTAATAATCTGTTTTGTGAGCCAGTCTGTGTCAGTTCTAGAAACGATTGGTTTTATACTATGCAAGTAACATTAAATTAAATAGTCAAATATCAACAACTACTAGTTTTTTCATAATTAAAACTATTTTGGGAAAGCATTTATCACTAGATAAATTTATCACTAGATAAATAATGGATGGCTTTCAGCATCCATTATTTTTAAAACAATCTATAACTGTGTCAGAAATATAGTTGTGTAGCAAAGCATTTGCCTTATATGAGCAATTCCAGTGTTCAGTTCTGAACTCTGAGCCAGGATAGTGCTTGAGCACTTCCTCCTGGCCCAAACAAAACCAATCCCATTTCAAAATAAATGAATAAATACCTAAATCTTTTGGAAGTAGTACATTCACAAATAGTATTAATAGCTAGATAAAAAAAATTCTAAAGAAAAAAATAAAAAACAGAATACATAAAATAATATCAAACATTTAAAATTATATTAGGATTATGATATGCTCCTCTAGGTAGAAAATCTATGTTACAACAACATACTGATCATAGATTTTATTTAGAAAATTGCTTTTTAGGTTTGAAATAAAAAGCAGAGTTCATTAAGCTTTAATAGTATCCTTAGTCACAAGGATCATGAGTGCTGTCATTTGCCTTTTTCCAATAATTTAAATAATAAGTTACAAACAATATCCAAAAAGAAATATTTAATGAAAAGTCATTTTCTTAAAGGTATTTTTCATCGAGTGTTATAGTTAAATTATATATTGAGTAGGCTAGTTATTTTATAGAGAATATATGCAGGTGTCTAAGATCCTGACTCACCCTGACCCATTGTGACCTATGCTGGTAATTCTACAATTCTGCAGATTATAGTCAAGTTTCTTAATGTTCTTTTGATCAGAATCTTTTGTGATAGTAAGCATAATTTGAAAGAATTCCTTCATCTTTGACTCCTATTCTAAACTTTGTAATAGATAATTTTTATTGGATGAACTTCTAGATTATCTGTTGATTCTTTGACTTTATTGTACAAATATAAACCTACAGTATAGGATAGTACAAATATAAAGCCTACAGTAGTCTAATGTAGTATAATATTTAATCTACAAATATTAGGAAATGAAAGGGAAGCATAAGGCTTTCCCTTTCATTTGAGAGCTGAAAGAGAAAACCTCTAGTGCAACATTCATGCCTATAAAATAAAATTTAGTGTATTTGAAAGTGAATATAAGAAAAGCTGTAAAGTAAAATACATCAAATATTTAGGAATGTTTGGGGAAAATATTTTCTAGGAAAAATCTAAGTAAATTAACTTCTAAATAATTTTTAATAAATTTCTTTTTTAGTGATTAACAAAACAATTCCTAAATTTTAAACTCTGTTAAATTTTCCAGAAAAAATTTGAAAAGTATATTTGTGATCCTGGGAGAAAGCAAGAAAATGCTAAGTAGGAAACGTGTGTGGAAACATTGCTTCTCACAACATCTTACTTATTGTTTTACTGGTAAATACCTTGCTAGAAAAATACCACCTATAATCTGCTTTTACAATATATTTCCTAAACAAACATCAGCAAGTGAGGTTAAAGATGAAATGTTTTGACTTTTTACCAGAATTGATACCACCAAAATACTACCATATTTATAGTCACCAGAAACCTTAGAAATAAATTTCTGTTGTCTATAAGCAACTCAGTTTTGACCATTTGTTATAGAAATGCTAAAAAAAGATGATAGAAGAAAAATTTGAACACATCTTATATGAATACTATAGAAGACAAAATAGTTTATTGCAAAAAATGGAAACTAATAGCAAGTCTTATTTTATCAATGATCAACCAATGAGACTATATATATATGGATGTTAAGATTTGAGTATATATGTTTAAAACATTAAAAACATTCATAATAGGATATTTTATATCAACACTTTGTTCTGGATTACTCAAAAATAAAGAATTTAAGAGGCAGAAAAATAGTTGAGCAGGCAGGGTGAGTTACTTTGCATGCTGTGATCCCAGGTTCAGTTCTCAGTATTTACTATGGTTCCTCCAAACACTATGAGAAGTGGCCCGTAGTAACAGAAATTAGCCCATCTCACACTTTTTCTTAATATTATGTAGAGATTATTAGTCAAAGTTATTAGGATGGGCATCTGCTTGCTCCAGGAACATAAAGAGCCTCAGGAGATTATTTGCAGATTAAATAAGTTAAACAGGGTCGGAGTGATAGTCCAGCAGGTGTGGCATTTGCCTTACACGTGGCCGGCCCGTGCCGGCCTGGGTTCAATCCCTGGCATCCCATATGGTTCCCCGAGCACCACCGGGACTGATTCCTGAGTGCAGAGCCAGGAGAAACCCCTGAGCATTGCCGGGTGTGACCCAAAAATGCAAAAAGAAATGCAAATAACGGTTTGAGGCTCTTCATAGTCATGAATCAACCATGCCATTGGACTGCATTGGCACGTGATAGGGTCCAATGGAAATGTTACTGGCGCCCGCTAGAGCAAGTCGATGAATAACGGGATTCAAGTGATCCAAGTTAAACAAACAAAACCTTAGTGACTCCACAAGAGAAACTGTTATAAACTGCTAAGGTTTCCATTCATATAAAAATAAGTTTCTGTATACCAATAATGAATTATTAGAAATTGAAATTTGTAAACTCATTTATGGCATCTGGTTGATGCCATTGGGCTACATTGGCACGTGATAGGGTCCAATGGAAATGTTACTGGCGCCCGCTTGAGCAAATTGATGAATAACAGGATTCAAATGATCAAGTTCAAACTCATTTATAATTTTAGCAGAGAACAAAATATTGCACAATATATGCAAACAAGTAGATGAACTAAATAATATAGTTAAAATTATTGGGGAAACAAAGAAAATTACAAGCATAAATCTTTGCTCAGAGATATCCTTAATACTACTAATACATTAACTTTATCCAAGCAATATCTGTTTTAAAATACCACTATCAAAATATTAGTGCTTTGTTTCATATAGAAACAAAAATCTTCAAATTTTTATAGAATCACAAAGATTTAAGATAACCAAAGCAAAATGATATGAAAGATAGAAAAAGTGGGAGGAATCACACTTTACAATATCAAACTAGATAAGAAAGAGAGAAAGATAAAAAAAGAAACAAAGGAAGGATACAAGGTCGAAGGGAAAATGGAAGGAAAAAAGAAAGAGAGGGAAGAAAAGAGGTTGATAAGATGTTAGTATTAAAATGAACACTGCTCAATGAGCAAAATAGAGATTTCAGGTTTAATCTGTTTCATACATGTCTATTAATTTACCACATAGGATCCAAGGACATATAAATATGTAACGAGAAAACGATAGTTTATCCAATAAATGGTGATGGAAATTTTTTTTACTTTAATTTTTTGACTTTATTTAAACACCAAATCTATAATTTTTTTCACCATGCAGTTTTGTTTCAGATATTCAATATTCCAACACCAGTTCCACCACCAATGTGCTCTTACCGCCACGAAAGACCCTAGTTTCCTGTCCATGACCCACTTCCCCGCAAACCTACTCCCTTAGTAGGCACTAATTAAATTACTTTGTATTGCTTGTGTTAGGGCATCACTCAATACAACTCTCCAGAAGCAGGAAATGTAAGAGAGAAAGTTTATTAGAGACCAGCACTGAGGACTCACAAGTCAAGGAGAGGGGACTTGGAGTCAGCAGAAGAAGTAAGGGTCCAAGCATTAGAGACTCAGCACTGAGGGCTGAGGGCTCATAATCCTTAGAGACCTAAACCCTGAGCCACTGAAGCCTTTTCACTTTATACACTCTGTGACTTGTTCTTATCTAAGTCACAGCAAAACAATACAGAAGCAAATTGGGCAACCATTAGTCAGCCCACCCTGTTGTGTCTGTTATAAAGCAAAACCAAGTTCAAACTTGACTTCATACATTTACTTGAATCTTCCATGTTATCTGTGCATTTTATGCCAATGCTCTTGGAGTCTGGCATGTTTCTTACTAGGTTGTAAACTCATGACCCTGAGTCACAATATGGAGTCAAATACTTCAAGTCAAACACAGTAGTTCTGCTCAACCTCAGTAAGTAATGTTACTGTTGAGGTTGTGACCTTTTAATGAGCTGTTACAGCAAATTGGGAGTGATGTGTTACACATGTATCAGTATTATAGCAGCAGTACACTACAGGAATTCCAAAGTCTTAACTGGGTGATAAAGTTAGGCAAACTACCCTTGTTGTATTTGATATGCCAAATACCAGTAACAATTATAAAACTCATTCCCATAACTTGATGGAATTGTTTGAATCTCTTTATATTCCTGGAGCGAGCTGATGCCCTTGGGCTACACTAGCATGTGACAGGACATATGGAAGATACTACTGGTGCCCGCTCAAGAAAATCTATGATCAACGGGAAGACAAGTGATACAAGTAAACCGGGTGTCGGCATCTCATATGGTCCCCTGAGCAATGCCAGGAGTAATTCCTGAGTGCAGAGCCAAGAGTAACCACCTGAGCATCTCCAGGTGTGACCCAAAAAGAAAAAAAAAAAGAACCGGGTGATAAAGTTGGAGCTAAATTTTTAACTCTGTGGTGGATTGGGGGCATGGACTTATCTTCTGGGCCTTTGAGAGTAACAGAGTTGTGGGGGAAGTAGCCCATTCCTGACTTCATGAAACCCTGGAGATTTTAGTCACAAAAACCACATACCTTAGTTTTTCAACAGATTAATTTTGGGTGGAGCTCATTTGAGCAGTGTAGTATGCCTTGACCATGGTGGTAATTGTGGGACGCCTTGACCATGGTGGTAATTGTGGACTGCTGGGGCTCTGTGAGGATGGGCCAGACTCTCATCTGTCACCCTCAGGGGTACTCCAGATGACTCAGCCTGGTAGACCAGAGACTTCTATGTCACTTTTTTGATTTCTTTCAAAATCTATATATGAGTCTCTGGATTTTGGCTTGTGGATGAGATTATTTGGCTCCTGAGGCAGTTCATGAATGTGACTGCTAGACCTTCCAGAAGCAAGGGGGATGATTAGGGAGGTGATGAAAAATCTTGACAAAAATTTGCTAAATAATGAAGTCTGAAATCTTACACACACACACACGGACACACACACACACGTATTAAAAACATTTCTATTTCTATAAAGGTTAAAATCTCATTGTCTGTACAATAGTTGAATTAATCTTTCCTAAAAGATGTAGAGGATTCCTCTATTTTTCCTTCACATATGGTATGCTGATTCAGAGACTCACAGACATGGGGCAGAGCTGCTACTTGCTCTCCCTGTGCCCAGCCTCTCACAAGGCTCCTGGGAGGAATGGCATGTTCGAGCCCTGGCCCGCCACCCCAGCAGGGCCTTGCAACAATCCAGATGACCCCCCTCACTCTATGAGGGCTGCCATTATCCACATCCGGACTGCCCTCTCGTCAGAACTCCACCCAGCAGACGAGCCTATCACAGCCTGGCTTTTGCGGCCGCTTCGCCACGTGGTTCATCAATAAATGCTGTATTTAGAGGTGACTACTAGAGTAATCCACCCGCATGGCAAGCCTGGCAAGCTTCCAGTGTCGTATTTGATATACCAAATACCAGTAACAATTATGGGAATGACCTAATATAATGGTTTGAAGCTTTTTATGTTCCTGGAGCAAGCAGATGCCCTTGGGCTCTACTAGCATAAGACAGGACATATGGAGATATTACTGGTGCCCGCTTGAGGCCAATGGATAATAAATGGGGAGATAGTGATAGACAATCCATCAATAATCATGAATTTATGAAGTATACCAACATATAGAAGATGACTTTTGCAGTGTCACCAGATTTTATGAGACTGTGGAATCAATTGTAATTTCACTAAAACAACTAAAATTTGGCCTGTTAAATTACTTGAGAAAAATAACCTCAGAACGTTTTTACACTATTCTTGTTGTAATTCTGTTAGACATAACAATTCAACCTGTAAGTGATACAGCTGAAGTAAAAGAAAACATGTCGGACTATAGTCACATGCTTCATATTCAGGTCTCACTATATATATATATATATATAATGATATTATATATAATATATATTTATATATATTTATATTATAAATATTTATAT